>VSMD01121622.1:0-119390 GCA_008750895.1 Mirza zaza
TCCCAAGAATGGAAAAACAAGCACCACATATACTCACCAGCAAACTGGTATTAACTGAGCAGCACCTAAGTGGACACATAGGTACTACAGTAATAGGGTATTTGGCAGGTGGGAGGGGGAGGGGGGCGGGTATATACATACATAATGAGTGAGATGTGCACTGTCTGGGGGATGGTCGTGCTGGAAACTCAGACCTGTGGGGGGAGGGGGGGAAAGAGCATTTATTGAAACCTTAAAATTTGTACCCCCATAATATGCCGAAATAAAAAAAAAATGTTGTGCGTATTCTAACTGCTCAACCTACTGGCTCTTCAACTGTCTTTCTCTTTCTCCTTGGCCACTCTATTCCCTGAGACAAACAATATTGGAATTAGGCCATTTAATAACCCTACAAATGTATATCAAAAGCTAGAAATAATTAAGCTTAATGAGGAAGGTGTGTGAAAAGCTGAAATATGCTGAAAGTTAGGCCTTTTGTACCAAACAGATAGCCAAGCTGTGAAAACAAAAGAAAAGTTCTTGAGGGAAATTACAAATGTTACTCCAGTGAACACACAAATGGTGTGTTGAAAAAGGTGAAACAGTCTTATTGCTGAAATGGAGAAAGTTTTAGTGGTCTGGATGGAAGATTACACAACCACAATATATCCTTAAACCAAAGCCTAGTCTACACAAGGTCATAACTCTCTTCAGTTCTATGAAAGCTGAGAGAGGTGAGAAAGCTACAGAAGAAAAGCTGGAAAGTAGCGAGGTTGGTGCATGAGGTTGAAGGAAATAAGCCATTTCTGTAACATAAAAATATAAAGTGAAGCCACAAATGCTGACATAGAAGCTACAAGTTAGCCAGAAGATTTGCTAAGGTAATTGATGAAGGTGGCTACATTCAATAACAGATTTTAAATGTAGACAAAACAGCCTTCTAGTGGAAGAAGAGGCCATCTAGGATTTTCATATCTAGAGAGAAATCAGTGCCTGTCTTTAAAGTTTCTAAGGGCAGGCTGACTTTAAGGACTAATGTAATTAGTGACTTTAAATTGAAGCCAATCCTCATTTACCATTCTGAAAATTCTATGGCTCTTAAGAATTATACTAAATCTACTGTGCTCTATAAATGGAACAACAAAGCCTGGATGACAGCACATCTGTTTACTGGATATTTTAAGCCCATGGTTGAGATCTACTGTTCAGGAAAAGAAAGGTTATTTTAAAAGTACTACTGCTCATTGACAAGGCACCTGGTCACCCAAGAGCTCTGATAGAGATATGCATAGAGATTAGTGTTGTTTTCATGTCTATTAATATTAACACAGCATCCATTCTTTGGTCCATGGATGAAAAAGTAATTTTGATTTTCCAGTGTTATAATTTAAGATTTACTTTTTGTTAGGCTATGGCTACCATAGACAGTGATTCCTCTGATGAATATGGTCAAAGTAAATAGAAAACCTCTGGGAAGAATTTATCCTTCTAGATGTCATTAAGAATATTTGTGATTCATGGGAAGAGGTCAAAATATCAACATTAACATGTGTTTGGTAGAAGTTTATTCCCAACCCTCAGGGATGAGTTTAGGGGTTCAAGACTTCAGTGGAGAAAATAACTGCAAATGTGATAGAAATAGCAAGGGAACCAGAATTAGTAGCAGAGCCCAAAGATGTAACTGAATTCCTGCAATCTCATGAGAAACAGACAAGGAGTTACTTCTTATGGATGAGCAAAGAAAATCTATTCCTGGTGATGATAATGTGAATATTGTTGAAATGACAATAAAAGATTTAGAATATTCCATAAACTTACTTGCCAAAGCTGCAGCAGGGTTTGAGAGGATTGACTATAATTTTGAAAGAAGTTCTACTGGAGGTAAAATGCTATCAAACAGTATCACATGATACAGAGAAATCATTCATGAAAGGAAGAGTCAATTGATGCAACGAACTTCATTGTTGTCCTATTTTAAGAAATTGCCAGTCACCCCAGCCTTCAGCAACTACCATCTTGATCAGTCAGCGGGCATCAACATTGAGGCAAGACCCTCGACCAGCAAAAAAGATTATGACTCTGTAGGCTCAGATGATTGTGAGCATTTATTTTAGCAGTAAAGTATTTTTTAATTAAGGTATATACATTTTTAAGATATGATGCTATTGCACATTTAATAGAATACCGTATAGTGCAAACATAATTTTATATGTATTTTGAAACTGAAAATTTCTGAGTCTGGCTTTATTGTGATATTCACTTTATTTCAGTGATTTGGAATTTAACTCACAATATCTCTGAGTATGCCATGGAACAGTGCATTTTCAATCAGCAGTAATATTTTGAAAGGAATCTTTTTTATCTAAGCAGTAAGTTTCAACAGTGGACTTAAAGTATTTTAAAAAAATTAAATTAACTTTCAAAAATTAACAATAAACATTTGAATCAATTTTCTGTAAATTAAATTTTAATTTCTCATGGTTATAGTTCAGTTTTACTTTTGAATTCAGTATGCAACCTACAGTACAATTTTCATAAATAAATAAATAAAGATTATTACTAATTGTAGAGGAAAAAAATGCCAAGAAGAGTATTTCATGTTGTATGAATAAACAAAAGCTTAATAACATATGTAATTTGTAAAAGAAATTTAAGAACCCTTACCCTTTAAATAAACAAAGAAACATTACCCCTTTAATCCACATTAAATAAAATTATATTACATCATTTTTTGCTATGATTTTACATTTCTATTAAGATTTCTAAACTCAATTGATTTGAAAATGTAGCAATAAAAGTTTAAATAGCCAAATAGTAGGAGAAAAAGTAAAGAATGCATAGTCCAAAGCCATGATTTTAGCAGCTTAAATGTTCATAATGACATTTAACAAAAACTTAATAGTCACATTGCTTTCAGAGAATATTGAAATTTTAGAGAGCTTGAATATTGCTCTATGTAGGAACTGCCCTATTGTGACATTACAATTTGTCTTAGTCTAATTCTTTATTTTATGCTATGAATGATTTTAACTGAAGCCTGAAATATAAGATCCAAACATTTAAATAAATCCAGCATTTGAAAACACTGACACACTGAGAACAACCTGGCACATGCTGACATATTATATAATGTATAAGGCCTCAATTTGGGCTTTTCATTTCACAATTGCTTTTGAGTATTATAAATTAGCAGTTTATTCAATACTACAAAAGCAATTTGTATATAGCAGAACCTTGCTTAAGAATGTCCAAGAGCAAAGCTCAGTTTGTAGTCAGCTCAGTATATATGTCATTACATATTTTTTTTGTTGTAATGATGTATTTACTCCACTGAACACAAGTTTTAGATAATTTAATATAGATAAGCATGTTAAAACTTCCATTTTATTCTTTTAAAATTGATTTTTTAAAAAATATTACTTAGACATAGAAAAAACATAGAAATAATTTCTCAAAAATCTATGTACAGCTAGTTTTAACAATAGATAAATCATCCAGACAGAAAGTCAATAAGGAAACAGCAAATGTGAAAAACACTATAGACATACACACACAGAACATTCCATTTAATAGCAACAGAATATACATTTTTTCCAGTGTACAAAGAACATTCAAGCCTTCAACAGGATTGATCATACATTAGGCATCAAACCAAACTTTAACAAATTTAAGAAAATTGAAATTACATCAAGTATTTTTTCTGACCACAGTGTTATGAAACTAGAAATCAATAACAGTAGGAAAATCAGAAAATTCACAAATATGTGGAAATTAAACAACACATTCCTGAGTAACCATTCAGTTAAAATAATAATCAAAACAGAAATTAAAAAATATCTTGAGATAAGTGAAAATGAAAACACATATACTAAAACTTATGGGAAATAAAAGCAATTCTAAGAGATAAATTTATAGCAATAAATGCCTGAATTAAAGAAAAAATCTTAAACACTCTAACTCTACACCTCAAGGAACTAGAAAAGAAGAACAAACTAAGCCCAAAGTCAGCAGAAGTAAGAAAATATTAAAGATCAGAGTGGAAATAAAAGATATTGAGATTAAAAAAACAACAGAAAAGATCAATGAAACTAAGATCTGCTTGAAAAGATTAACAAAATTGGCAAAACTTTAGCTAGATTAAACAATAAAAGAGATGACTCAAATAAATAATATAAAAAGAAGACATTACAAGTGATGTAACAGAAATATAAAGAATCAAAAGAGATTATTATGAATAATTGCATGCCAACAGTTGGATAACCTAGAAGAAATGGATAAATTCCTAAACACATACAACCTACAGAGATTGAATCATAAAGAAAGGAAATCTGAACAGACCAATAATGAATACAAAGATTAAATCGATAATAAAAAGTCTCCTGTCAAAGAAAAGCCCAGGACCTGATAGCTTCTCTACTGGGTTCTACCGAACATTTAAAGAACTAATACCAATCCTTCTCAAACTCTTCTAAAAAAAAAATTAAAGAGGATGGATACTTCCAAATTTATTTGATGAAGCCAGTATTGCCCTGATACCAAAGCTAAACAAAGAAACTACAAAAAAAGCAAACTACCAGCCTGTATCCCTGATGAGCATAGATGCAAAAATCCTCAACAAAGTACTAGCAAACCAAATTCAACAGCATACTAAAAAGATCATCCACCATGATCAAGTGGAATTTATCCCTGAGATGCAAAGATGGTTCAATGTACACAAATCTATATATATGTGATCCACTACATTAACATTGTGAAGAATAAAAAAAAATGATCATTTCAATAGATGAAGGGAAACAGTTTGACAAAATTTAACATCTTTTCATGATAAAAAGTCTCAAGAATTAGGTAGAGTAGGAGTATATCTCAACACAATAAAATCCATAAATGGCAAGCCCACAGATAATATTATGCTCAGTGGGGAAAAGTTGAAAGCCTTTTCTCTAAGAACAAGAACAAGACTTAAGAATGCCTACTCTCTCCACTTCTATTCAGTACAGTACTGGAAGTCCTAGCCACAACAATTAGGCAAAATAAAGAGAAAAAGCCATTCAAATTAGAAAGGAAAAAGTTAAATTGTTCCTGTTTACAGAATTCATGATCTTATATTAAAAAAAAAAAACCCTAAAGATTCCACCAAATGACTGTTAAAACTAATAAATAAATTCAGTTAAGTTGCAGGATATATAATCAACATATTAATATTTGTTAAAAAAAACTATCAAATATTTTATCACAAATTATTGGTAACTTCATAGCATCCTCAGTGTTCATTGTAGTGTATGCTGTCAATTCTACCTCCACAAAGACTTTTAGATCCGTCCCCAAAATTCTGACTCCAGAATCATTAACTTAATCTAGTCTCTAAACTTTCATAGAGACTATTATATTATTTCTTAAAGTATTTCTTTGTCTTTATCCTTTCACGAAAAACCAATTTTCTGTATTGCCATAATTTATTTCTAAAATACCTAACTATTCTTACTTTCACTCTTCAAAACTACAATAGGCTTTTCTAATTATAAACTCCAACATCCTTAAGCAAGGCACACAAAGTTTTTTGTTGTCTTGTATTTTAGAAATAATTAAAAATTAAATCTTACACCATCCTAGAAATTTTTTCCACAAATGTAAAAAAGAAAAAAAATAGTTTTATTATTAAATAAATATTAAACTAAACCAGATTGTGATATGTATCACAAGCAATCCACTAAAGGGATTGCAAAGACAGAAATAAATTTCACACTTTTAAATAGTCAAGAAGATATAATCCATTATATATGGGTGAATTGTTTTATTCAAAGAAAAATAAAACAACTTATAGCTACACAACAACCAAGAGGTTAGAACTTGTATCTAGATGCCAAGCATCTAGACAAAACTCCCTCAAAAATAGGGAGATAAGGCCCTATCCTTCCTGAAGTCCATATTTCAAAAGATAGCCCCAAAGTCCCAAAGAAAGATTCTTGGGATGCAAAATCAGTAAAAGTCTTACTTAGCTTTCTTTTTAATTGAAAAATACAAATTCTATATATTTATAGTATACAGCACAATGTTTTGGTATATGTATACATTAAAGAATGGCTGAATCAAGCTAACTAACATATCCTTTACCTCACATACTTATCTTTTCTTAGTGGTGAGAACATTTAAAATATACTCTTTTAGCAATTTTCAATTATACAATATAAATATTAATGACAGATTAAAGAGAAACCCCATGGAATGGGAGAAAATATTTGTGAACTATATATCTGATAAGAAATTAATATCCAAAATATGTAACTTTCATTTTAACCTACATAATATAAAACAAAATGTTTAAAAATAATCTGTCATAAGGTCTATCATAGGGAAAAGCTTCTTGACATTGGTATTTACAAAGATTTTTTTAGATATGATCCCAACAGCACAGGCAACAAAAGCAAAATTAGATAAATGGGAGTGCTTCAAACTTAAAAGCTTCTGCACAGCAAAGGGAACCTACAGAATGAGAGAAAATATTTGCATGCAACTGATAAGGGGTTAATATCCAAAATATATAAGGAACTCAAACTCAATAGCAAGAAAACAAATAACCAATTAAAAACTGGGCAAAGATTACAACAGACATTTCTCAAAAGAAGACATACAAATGGCCAGCAAGTATGTGAAAAAAATGCTCAACTTCACTAATCATCAGGGAAATGCAAATTAAAAACCGAATGATACATCAAGTTGCACTTGTTAGAATAGCTTTTATCAAAAAAAAAAAGATAAAAAGCATTGGTGAAGAAGAAGAGAAAATCCTTGCATAATATTGGTAGGAATGTAAATTTGTAAAGGCTTTGTGGAAAACAATATGAACATTACTCAAAAATTTAAAAGAGAACTATAATATGATCTAGCAATTTGGATATATATCCAAGGGAAATGAAATTAGTATCTCAAAGATATATCTGCACTTCCATGTATACTGCAGTGTTAATAATAATAGCCAAGAGATGGAATCAACCTAAATGTCCATCATTAGATGAATAAAGAAAATGTGGTGTATATACAGAATTGAATAACACTCAGACTTAATAAAAAAGGAAACCCTGTCATTTGGGACTACATGGATCAACATGGAGGACATTATATTAAGTGAAATAAACCAAGCACAAAAAGGCAGATACTGTATAATCTCATATGTGGAATCTAAAAAAGTTGATCTCATAGAAGTAGAGAGTAGAATGGTGGTTAGCAGGGGCAGAAGTGGAGTTGGCTGGTGGTAGGAAGAATTGGGATGATGTTGGTTAAAGAATACAAAATTTCAGCTACCCAGGAAGAAAAATTCAGGAGATCCATTGTACAACATGGTTATTATAGTTGATAACAATATATTATTTGCCTTTTAAAAAGATTTACACACATTTTAAAGAGAGAAAAAGAATTTATAAGTTTTCTAGAAGAAATGCTCTAACAAAAGGAAGAAGATAAAACTTTTCTTTCCCCTTGGCACCAGATAAAATTCAAAAATTTTTTTAGATTTATTATTATTTTTATTTTTGTCGCACTTTGCAACTTTAGCTTAATTTCCTGGCAATCCCTTACGTCTCCCTGAAGCATATTGTGTTTGTACTAATCCATACCATACCTTGATATTCCATATTTGCATGGCTTTATTAATGCACTTGATTCCCTCATGCTGAAAGGCCCTTCCTTTCTTTGTGTTTCTAGAAAACATTTAAACATTCTTTCAGAATCTGGGCACATACCATTTTCTCTATGCATTGGCCAATATCAAGCCATTCTGTATCTAGTAGGAAATATTTAAAAAAAAAATCTAAAAACATACTATGTATTAAACAGAGATATAAAATACCAGCACAAATTTCTTATAAAAGAAATATATTGGATAGGTTTATATAGAAAAATATTGGACATTAATGACTAAATAAGGTTAATGTAAATTGGTGCATAAAAACCGTAAGTTTTAGGACTGACTTTTTTTCATATGAACCTCACTAAGCACCACGTGTGTATGCCAATATGGGAAAATAATATACACACAGGTTCTTGTCAATATACTACATAATCTCCATAATTTGGAGAAGGAGTGAGAGTCATGACTCTCTATGAGCACAAGGCCACAAACAGCTGTTTCCGATCCCTTTGGTGCCCTTGAACTTTCCTGCATCAGGAGCTTCATAAACACAGAATGAGGTGGAGACTTAGAGTTTCCCATTTTTTAGTGAGTCATTATAAAAATTGTCTCTACAACATATTCATAAATCATGATAAATGTGCTGGCAATTCACTTTGCAGCATAATCAGCTACATTTTAGCTGAGAGGTGTTGAGTGTCTCTATCTTGAGAGATCGTATTTGCAAGTGAATAATCATCTAACACACCTTTCTGTTCAACTTTAACAGCTATCACATTGACATCAGAAAATTGAGAAGAAACTTTTCATTTTCTAAGAACAAGAGTTCATTGTCTTGAAAATATATTTCAGTTTGCATCATTCTAAGAGCCCTAAATGGTTTGGTTTTATATCTATAAGTATTTGTAAGCATTACTTGTAAAATGGCAGATGACAATGTACTACTATGCATTTTTTTCCTGATAAGCAAAACACTTTATCTTAAAAAATGCTTTTATAGAACATTGAAACAACTAAAAATATGATGACTAAAAGTGATACATAATTTTCCATATGTGAACCACAAAATAGTCACATTAGATTGGATTACAGAAAAACATGAACATTTTTTCCAGTGGTTTGAAACTGTGGTCCAATAGGACAACAAAGGGAGAAATAGATAAAATAGAATCTTGACACAAACCTAAGTAATTTGAAGAGATGTTGAGAGAGTTGGAAGGGTACACAGTCCTGAGTTCAAAATAGGATTCAAATGATGATTAGCTGCCTAGTACATAAAGCCTAGAACATAGTAAGCACCCCATTTAGTGAAACTTCGAATAGGCTGCTAATGTTGTTGATTATGACAATATTGATGTTGTTTCTGATGATGAAGTTGTGTCTCTTTATATTTAACATTGAATAGAGCATGTTACCACATTATTTTATGATGTGTTTACTCTTGGCGAGGAGAAAATTTTGATTGTATATAAACATTTATACATATATTAAAATATCTCAGTAGTTTGTCACTCCATTCTATATTTTCTTATTTTAATGTGACTATAAACAATCCTCCTCTGACCAAGTACATCAGAGCTTATAGTTGGTAGAGTTAGTTTGAATACTAAAACTTATAGGCAAACATCTTAATTATAATATTAAATGGAGAAAAAGTTCAAGTGTGTATATTCAACACCAGTTTTGTGCTGTTGGCAAAATTGCTGGTGTTTAATTGACTGCTGGGAGAGAATTCTCCTTCTGCAATTGCACTAATGATTCCTCTGAAACCAAATGAGTCTGCATATCATATTAACCTTTCTGAATGAAACCCTGCACCTCTTAACTTTTCTTCTTCTCTTATGTACCTTTCATCATATACAAAATATATCTCCATGGAAACAAAGAGTGTTTCCCTTAGAAGACAAGAGGTGAGTCTTTCCTGCCTAGTTCTGTCATTATTCTTCAGAGACTACTTCACTTTATTACAAGTGAAAAAGCTGCAATAGCAATCTGTACTCTGCAATTAAGAACAGGGCAGTTTAATCCTTGCAATAAGGCTGAAGCAACGGCAACTAAGAACCATTTTATTAATTTCCTAGAGGGTTTGTGGCTGTACAACATTGAAGAGTGCCTCACAGTAAACTAAGTTCCAAGGGGGAAAATAGTATAATTCAACCAAGCATGAAAGGTCAGAAAAGCCCCCTTAAGGCATATTTGAAGTGTTTGGTCTTCTTAAGTACCTATCAACAAAGTGTCACCATATCCTATCTGTTTTTGCCACAGGCTGACTCTCTACCAACTCTTATTTGTTTAAGATTGATTTTTAAGAATAATAAAAAATGCTGATAATGATTTATGGCTGTTGGTTGCTTTGTGCACAAATTTTATGCATGAGGAACTATAGTCTCTCCTAAAATGCATGAATCTTTTACACATTCCTAATTTTAGTTTTTCTGTATTCTTATAATAAATTTATTATAATAAACTCATATAGGATTTATAATATAAAACATTATATTGTTTTATCTGTATTCTTTTAAAATCATATAAAAATCACCTCATATCCCTTACCTCATATCCCTTACCCAAATATCTAAAAATGATCTTATCTAAAGGCAATCCCTTCACTTAGTAGATCTCATCCTCTCCTCCCTACTCAAGGATTTCGGTCCTACAAATGACATCTCTCTTACATCATAAATTTCTTCTTCTCTATTAGATTATTCCCATTGGAATATAAATAAGAAATATTATTTCTTCCATATTTTTTTAAAGACATAAAAATGTTGTTGCATTTCATTGCTTCTCTTTGCAGTAAAACTCCAAAATATGTCTCTATATTTGTTGTCTATATTTCCTCTCTTCAACCACCCAAAAAAGTATTTGGTCTCTTCATCTCCAATGAAACTACTCTTGAACTGTATATCGCGAATGGTTGATTTTCAGTATGTGTTTAATTTACTGTGTGCTCTATCTTATAAAAACTTCTTCACTTGGCTTCTAGGAAATCACACTTCATTAGTTTTCCTTCCACTTCACATTTTTTTTTTCATGCTTTGCTGGTTCTTTCTCTTCCCCCAGACCTCCTCGACGTTGGAGTGATAAAGGTCTCAGTCACTGGTCCTGTTCTGTGCTCTACCTATACTCTCTTTTGCTGATCTCATTCAGTTCCTGACACTGTGTACCATCTCTACGCCAACTATTCCCACACCTTCAGTCCAGACCATTTTCTGTAGCTCAAGTCTTATGTATCCAACTCCCTATTGGATAAAATGGATAGGCATATGGAACACACTATATCTCAAACCAAACACTCTAGGTATCTCCCTATACTAAACCTGTTCCTAACACAGCCTTCCCGACCTCGGCAATGACAACTGCATCCCATAGATTACTTAGAACAAAACCTTACCATGGTTAGTGACTTCCCTTTTTCTCTAACATCCCACATCCAATTGGTCATAAAATCATATTTTCTCCTTTCAAAATGTACCTAAAATTAGACCCTTTTTATGAACCTTTTTTGGTTCAAGCCACTATTGTCTCTTACTTGATTTAGTTCATTAACTTCCTAACTGATCTCCCTGCTTCCCAACTTGACCTCCTACTTTGTATTATCAACACCACACTTAATGTGATTCTATTAAAATGTATGTCAGGTAACACTAGTCCTCTACTTAAAAATCCTCCAAGGACTCCCCATTATATTTACTGCAGTGGCCCTGCAAGTCTCTCATTAGCTGGTCTTTTGTTTCCTCCTGTGTCTCATCTCTTACTGCTCCCCTTCTTACACACTCTTTTCTAGTCCTACTTGCCTTTCTCTTCTTCAAATATCCCAGGACACCAGGCACTTTACCAACTAGGGGCCCTCTCTGCACTTGTTGCCCCTGCCTGAAACTCCCTTCTCTGGGCATCTATATGATTCACTCTCTCACCATATTGGAGTTATTATTCAGATGTCTTCTTCTTACTGAGGTTTACCTGGCCATATTACACAGATAGCTCCCCAGTACTGTTCTCTCTACTATATTTTTGCCATCCCTCATTGTTACTGCTTGATTTGACTTTATTTTTCTAATAGTACTTATTACTACCCAACATACTTTTATTTATCCTATTTACAGTTTAAAGTTGGTTGTCCCTAGTTAATATGCTAATTTCAAAAGAGCTGAATGTGTCTATTTTGCTTATTGATGAATTCTAAGTACCTACAACAGTGAATGGCACATATTGAACGCTCAATAAATATTTGCTGATGGATGAATGTTGTTGTGTTAAATCAGTGTATAGTGTATAGAAATAAAATGTTTACTGCATTCAATGATTATTTGATATCATTTGTATATTGTCAATGGCTATTTAGTGGAGAATCATAATAAATGTGCTTTAATTTTGTATACATTGTTCTGTCTTGTTAACAATATTGGCATGAAAATAGAAAAATTTGTACATAAAATACATAAAATTTCTGTTTGATGCTATTTATAGAACAATTATACCAAACCTAATGGCTGTTATAAGCTTCTTTAGCACATAAGGAAACATCTTCCTTCCATTTGTAGGATTTAGGTAATCCAGATTACCTAGATCTGGATTACCTAGATCTGACCTAGCTTTAGGTCAGAATTACGGAATCACTGTACAGCCTCAGGCAAAATACTTGAGAGTGCACATCTTTCACTTGTGAAATCATGAAAATACTTGCCATGCACTTTTTATAGAATGGTTGGAAATACCAAGAGAGTTCATATAAGGGAAATGCAGTATAGAGATATATAAATGTTCTATAAGTAAAATATATTCTTCTAATCACATAAATTATATACATATTCCAGTTTTTGACATTGGATTCTGATGCATTGATATACCTCTCTAAATTCCAATGTGTTTCTTAGCATGAAACAATAATAAACTATAAAGACTTAAAAATTTATAAAAATTTAGGGACATTTTCAAATATGCTAATTCTTTCATTGTGAAATTTTATTCTCAACAGAGAATTACCCAAACTATAAAACAGATGAAGCAAATTTATCTTTAAATTCATTCCAAATGTATTTATTATACAAAATGAAAGGATTTTCTTTTGCTTATATTAAATTAGTAATGGAAAGAACAAACTTCAGTGCATTAGCTATTGTCACCATGCTATATACTTTTTCTCTAGAACTTATTCCTTCTTCATAACTGAAACTTTTTACTCTTTGACCAACAGTTCCCCATTACCACCCTCTTCCCACCCATCTGGGATCTGGTAACCATTATACTATTCTACACTTCTTTGAATTCAACTTTTTTAGATTCCTCATACAAGTAAAATCATCTAGTATTTTTCTTTCTGTGCCTGGATTATTTTATTTAGTATAATGTCCAACAGGATCATCCATGTTGTTGCAAATGACAGGATTTCTTTCCTTTTTTAAGGCTGAATAGTATTCCATTGTGTATATACACCATATTTTCTTAATCCATACATCTGTTAATGGACACATAGGTTAATTTTATGTCTTAACTATTCTGAATAATGTTGCAAGAAACATGGGAGTGCAGATATCTATTTGACATACCAATTTTATTTTCTTTGGGTATACCCAGAAATGGAATCACTAGATCATGTGGTAGGTTTATTTTAAATTTTTGAAAAATGCCTATAGTGTTTTCCATAATGGCTATGACAATTTACATTCCTACAAACACTGTACAAGAATTTCCTTTTCTTCAAACCCTCATCAACACCTATTCTTCTCTTTTTGGTAATAGCCATTCTAACAAGTGTGACATAATATCTCATCGTTTTAATTTGAATTACTCTGATGATCAGTGATACTGAGAATATATATATATATATATATATATATATATATACCCACATACCTGATGGCCACTTATATATCTTTGTTTGAGAAATGTCTATTCTGGTCCTTTGCCCTTTTTTAAATATCATTATTTGTTTTCTTGGTATTGAGTTGTTTTAGTTCCTTATACACTTTAGATATTAATCCCTTATCAGATGTATTGTTTGCAAATATTTTCTCCAGATCCATAGATTATCTCTTTACTCTGTGGATTGTTTTCTTTGTTGTGCAGAAGCTTTTTAGTTTGATCCAATCTCATTTGTCTAGTTTTCCTCTGTTGCCGATGCTTTTTGGGTCATATCCAAAAAACCTTTGCAAACACCAATGTCAAGAATCTTTTCACTATGACAAATAACTTTTAAAATACACATCGTATTTTATACTACTTTAGATGAAAAGGAAGTTTAAAAAGCAAGCAAAAGATGAGCCTAGCATAGTAACACGACGGATATTGCTAAATAATTATCACAGCATAAATAATTTTTCCTATCATTTGGCAAATTCAGAATTACAATTAATCAAATGGGTATGAAAATCATTGTTAGACATTTTATGCCAAAGATCTTAACACAAGATATTCATTCTTCATTCACCTTAATCTATTCTCTTGCTCCCTTGTAGGCTGTGCTAAGAAAGATGATATACAATCACTGAAAGATATTTAGTCATCAAACATGACCCTTCATCTCCAGTGTAACCTGTCCAATAAAGCAAAGAAGTAAAGGTAAGATATTTTAAAAGATTTTCCTCCTTTGAAACAAAAATGCACTTTTTTAGAAAGTCAAAGCATTTCAGTTATATCATTGAACATCCATAGAAACAGAAAATGGTTAACCAGGTTTTTATTGGAAAAGAAGGATTCTAGAATATTATAGTGATTTCAATAATAATATGTCATATAAATCAATTCTGATGCATGTCTCAAATGATTTTAAAATAAAATTATATATGCATAGTTTATTATATAACTTTAAAACCAGACTTTATATTGATGTTAGCAATAGATCTATACAAACAAAAACTGATATACATGGAGTAAATACAAATAAATGTGGGCTTAGGCCAATGATCAGCATCATAGAAGAATCTAGTGGGACTTTAAGGGCTGTAGCATGTCTCATTTCCTAATTATTTTTAAAGAAGTTCCCAGAAATTCAAGAAAGAAAGAACATTGCATCCAAGTGGCATTATAATGCAGCTATCTCATCTTCAACATGTTCCTAAACATCACTGTGACAGTATTCTATTATTTATATTTAAATATATTCATATTTACATAATATATTTATATAAATATGAATATATTTATATATATAACTTATATTTATAACTTACAAATATAAATATGTCCTGAAAGAAATTGAGACTGATTATCATTATAACTCTATTACACATTAGAAAGAGATACAAGAGCTGAAAAGTTTATAATTTGATTTTTATAAATTTTAAGAATAAATTATAACAGAATTTCTTTCTCTAACATATAATGCCTAAATAATTTCTAAAATAAAAATATAATTGTGAAATTACATTTATGTATCTTCATTGTAATTCAAAAATTTTGACTGCTCAGAAAATTATTGAATATAGCACATTGTTAACAACCATAATAAAAAGTGCGCTTTTCACTGCAAGCCCCATTGTGCTTGTTCTTTCAGTAATGTAAAGCCTGTACATTTTAATCTTACCATAAAACTTATGCAGGAATCAACAGACATAACCCAGATGATCTTTGTTTATATTATAAAATAATACATCACAAGGAAATGGTTAAAATTCAGACAATGTCTTTATTCCCTTTCCCCTATTTGCCAGTTAGATATTTGAGCAAACGTCTTATTCCCTCTAATCCACAGTTTCTTCATCTCTAAAATTATATTAATAATAGCACTTGCCTTAAATGAAAGTCCTTAATCTGATACTTGGTACAGAATAGCATCTTAATCTATCCTTCCTTCCTTCCTTCCTTCCTTCCTTCCTTCCTTCCTTCCTTCCTTCCTTCCTTCCTTCCTTCTTTCCTTCCTTCCTTTTTTTATGGTACCTAGACCATTTAGGATAAAATTATATATATCATAACATTTATAAACTATAAGTTAGTATATACTTTTTAGAAATTATTATTATTTGATTATTCAGCATGTGCCAGGAAATTTTGAATAATCTGCATGCATTATCTCGTTTTAATCCCACAGCAACATATTGGGATAAGTATTATTATTAGTTACCTTTATAGATGAGGAAACTGTGGCTCAAAATGTTATTTAACTTGCTTGAGGTCATGTGTCTAGTTAGCAGTGTAGTTGGCATTAAAATTCAGGCACTATGACTGCAGAGACTGTCTTCTAATGAGTGTACCTAAAGGTAGTGTTCCTGCTACCTAAAGAAAGATGGTATTTTATTTCATTAACAACTGTGATGATGGGTATTTTCTGTTACCCCAAAGAGCTTAAGAAATAAGTATACTTAGTATCACATAGGCAAGGCAATAGTCAATTAAAAATATCAATGAAATTCTTATGTAATAAATCAGAATGAAAATATTATATTTCACTACATCTACTGGAAATGCCTGTATAACTGAAATCATTAGGCTATAATATATAGAGAGTAAGTCCTCACTTGATATCATCAATAGGTTCTTGGAAACTGCAACATTAAGTGAAGCAAAACCAATTTTACCATAGGCTAGTTGATATAGCTCTCTAACAAATCAGATTGATTTATGTGCTATTCTCTCAACAATCCTTTGCTTATCTCTTCCTTTGATTTTGTGACATCTCTTTCCTGAATGCCTGTGTGAAAAAAACATTTTTTAAGACGTCCTAGATTAATTAATTTTTGCATTATACCTTAAATTATGGCTTTGTATTAAGACAGGGATCTATAAACTGGGGAGTTTTATTTTTTGGTTTTATTTTCTCATTTTGCTGTAATCAATGCAAAGTAATTGAGGGGTTTGGAGTAGCAAAGAGTAACGCTGAAATGATATTTTAGGAAAATGTATCCATAAAGAAAAAGTGGGATAGATTATAGCAGAGATTCCCAAACTATTGCAGTTCAAGGTCCCCTTCATGTCTCAATAATTTTTTATGGCCCCCTTAGGCCAAAAAATACCTAACAGTTCTATTAGGTAGTTATGTCTAAGCCATGGAACAGTAACAGTTCATGTAGCCTTTGAAAAATGTCACCATGTTTCCTTTGAAAATTTAAAATACCCCAAAGGGCATCCCAGTGGGTTCAGTGTTTTGTCCCAATGTACCTCACTCATATTTCTTATCCCCAAGACTGAAAGTATGTAAACAGGAAGACTTAAGACAGAAAGACCATTTGGAACATGAGTTGACAAATTATGACCCATGGGCCCAGTCTGACCTACTGCCTGTTTTTGTAAGTGAAGTTCTATTGAAACACATTTATCATTTATGTACTGTTTTTAGTTAGAACAGCAGAGTTGAGTAGTTAAGACAGAGATCGTATGGCTCACAAAGCTGAAAATATTTACTCTTTGACCTTTTATAGAAAAAGCTTTGCACTCCTGATTTAGAAGGTTGCTTCAATGTCAAATTGTAATGTGATAAGGGTCTAGACAGAAGAGGCAGCCCTGGAAATTCAATGTTATTGTATTTAATTCATAACATTTGAATATGTGTGATACGTCACTCTGTGGAAGCTACAAGAGATTTGTCATAAAGTTTAAATTCTATAGATTAAAATTTGAAATCATGAATTCAGGTGTCTAATATTTTTTTCTTAGGTTCTCTTATTAAAGTGTTTCAAGAAATTATATTTCCATCAACGGTCAATTCTTTAATCATCATATCCTTTCTGTAGTTGATGAGCAATTAAGATGAATTTGAAATCTGTTCCTTTCAGATATTAAAAGCCACAGCAAAGTTGATGTGCTGATGTCTTCAAAAAAAAGACAGCAGTCTCTTTGTTCACCAACAAGATTAACCAACAAGGTTAATTAGCAATACAGTTGTAAGTAATACATACAGAAAGCCAGCTCAAAATATATTCTAATGAACTTACTCTCTCAGCAGCCTGTCATGATATACTATTAGCAGGAGAAATTCTCTCTGTCTTTTTTACTAGGAAGCATGCTTCTTTAACATATTCAGGCATAATTGAAATCATCCCTTTTCTATTCTAAACATAATTTTAGAGATTGCAGAGAACAGATTCAACCTATAGAGTTGTCCTTAGTCCTTACCCAAAAAGCAAGTGATAAAATCATTTATCACTCATGACCCATTCACTCTCACTTCAGGGTTTCAAAAGAATTCTGCAAATAATGTATCCAAATTCACAGACATAACTGTAGGAGTTTTTCTGCAATACTTTTGTAGAGCTAAAATGATGCCTAAATCAAATATAAATATAAATTAAGAGGCATGATAGATTAAATTCAAATGTGAACCCTCCTACTCTGTATCTTATAGAAAAAGTCTATATTTGATTTTATACATATGTATGTATGTATATATATATATATATATATGTATGTGGAAGAGAGAAAGAGATTAGAAGAAGATAGAAAAATAATTCTATCTGTATTTTGCTATGAAAATAAACAAAATAATAAAATTTTATTTTTTGCTGAAATAAAATTAAATTCAGTAGTTTAATCTATAAATCCAGTAATTTAATTTATATTAAGAAATCAATGATATTTCTCTAACAGCATTTTCAGCAAATTATTATTTAATAGTTTTATATAGAGTTGTTTATTGCTTGAAGGTTTTTCTTTATTAGTGGAATGTTTCTAGAAAAAAAAAGCTTCAAACCTTTTATTTTTCCATATGACAAAACAGTATTTTCATTTGTAACACTTATTAATGGGTACTGCGACATTTCTAATATGATTATGGATGCAGTGGCATCCATAAATTTCTTGCTGCAAATCCCAGCATCTCTGTGAAAAGTGATGGATGAAGGTCTCCTGGGCTCTGGTTGCTTTGAAGGGGCCAATGGCTCAGACCGCACAGGCAATTTCCTCTTCTCTCACTTCCACTTTTCTCATCTCCCACCCTCCCAAGCACATTTTCATTTCTTTTTCTTGAATAGTCCTGCAGCCTTCCTTTACCAATGCTGTCTCCAAAGTTATCTTTCTTGCCATGTTCTCATCTCTTCCATTTCTCCAAACACTGAGATACTCTAAATAAATTGTATCTTAGAACACTATTTTTCCCTTAGCTACAATTTCTCATTCACCTACTACCAGCAACTTTGTTATCTGCTGTGTTCTTTCAACATCCCTGAAGCCCCTCAGCTCTTGCTGTTCCATAGATGCTGGGACTACAACTACTAATCCCTTTTCATTTTTCACGCAATGTCAGGACTTTTGCCTGTACTGCAAAAAACAAAACAAAACAAAAACAAAAACAAAAAACCAAAACACAGCTCCTGTCTTTGCACAAGATACCATAGTTGTCAGATACGGAGATTGTTTTATTTTTTTCAACCCAGAGGACATTTTTAGGAAGATATTATAGTCCTCGCAGTTCAAGAAATCAGTAATTTATTTACAAGTATGTATATATGAGGTCATTTTTTAAGCATCACCTGAGCATCAAACAATTTTGTACTAAATGGTGAATTATTTATTACTCAAAATTATAAGGTACCTTTGTACTTAATTTTCCATTGCTACAGAGGATACATTATTTAGTTTTTTTAAAATAGAATATCTAGTACTGAAAACTCTTATTTTATCAAAGAACAAAGTATTGTTTCAATAAATCATCTTGACAATTGAGAACATGAAGCTTCAAATTAGTGAGTTATCTTAGGTATATATTTGATATTTGTACATTAAAAATATATTTTCAGTTAGATTTCATGACTGTGAATCAAAAAATTCCAGCCATAGAATTACGGTTTCTATAACATATGACAAAGTGGAAGCATCATTGAACAAAAATCATTGTTTAATTTATAAAATCATCTTTCATCTTTAATTATACCAATTCATGTGTTTCTTTGAACGTATGGCTTATAATTATTGTCCTTTGAGTGTGGCTCTAAGACACTGACAAATTAAAAATACATTAAAAGTATTTTTCCAAAAGAAAAGCATTATCACTTTTTATCATATGAAATACATTGGAATTCCAGGTGTTGATTGAATTCTAAGAAAAATATGTAAAAGTGACTGCTTTTTTTTTTTTTTTACCAATAATATACCTGTGGCAGCAGATCCATTTGCAAAGCTTTTCAAGCTTTCCAATCACAACTTTGAATGAAATCAATGAATCATGGCCTCTCTTGAAAGAAATCTGACTTTGCATTTGGAGAGAAGAATGGGGAGAATTTTCAATCCACTTGTTTTGACAAAATCATGCCCAAAGTTTGTTTTCATGATAAAATATTTTGAGTTTTTCTCTTCCTTCTCATTCCACTGTCACCCTGTTTTTGCTTTTAGTCATAATCTCTCTCTCTCTCTCTTTTTTTTTTTTTTTTGCTGAACCAGTGTGTTTAGCAGATGGAATTGGAACTGCACCATTGGCTTTCCTGGGTCTCCTACTGCAGCTCTTGAGACTTCTCAGCCTCCATAATCACATGGCCCAATTCTTTGTAATCAATATTTATTCATCTATCTATGTCTATACTTTTATCTATATCCTATTTGCTCCATTTCTCTGGAGAACCCCAACCAATACAGAGGACAAGCTAGGGAATGAGGGGTCAGAAAGATAAAAGGTAGATTGGATCAGCTCATGGAAAGTCTTTAATGTATTATTATTGTATTTAACTTACTTCTGTTAGGTGGTGGAAGCACATCAGAAGTTTCTAAGGTGTTTTATGTGAAAAAAAAATCAATGTTTTAGGAAAATCCTTTGGGCAAGGGTGGATTGGAGTAGGAGGAATGACTGAGCTAGGGTGGTGATGAAGATGTCACCAGAGCCCACTCAGTGAAAACTGAAATGAGGATAATAGGACCTGACAAACCATTGGCTAGAGAGGATCAAAAAGTAATTCCAGTTATTGGTTTTAATCTTAGGTGAGGGTAAAAACAGTAATGCTATACACTGAGGTCAGAGGACTAAGGAAAATCTCATAACAGGGGGAATGGAATGAGTAGACATCTGTATTTAGGTTGCAAACTGGGAGCCCATAAACTAAGTCTAGCTCACTAATTTTTCTTTTTTAATTTGTCTGACAGACTTTCTAAAATTTTAACTTTTTGTCAATTGAAAAAATTGCAATTGTTATTTCAATATTTTTTGACATTTCACATACAAAAAGAAGGAACTGTCCTCCTGTAATTTAACAATTAGCAGATCTGAGGATCAGCTCCCTCTGTGAGACAAAGAGTGGACATTTTGACTTGCTACACGTCCCTCTCCTAAATTACCCCTAAGACTGAGGCAGAATCAGGAACAACCTTGGAATTCCTTGCACTTTGTAAATGTCTCAACTATAGCTGTAGATTGTGCACCTACCTTATATTGTGAGCAATACAACATAAGGAACTGACCTTTATATATCCTGAGCACTTAATGCAGAGCCAGGATCTTTACAAGCACCATAAATTGTGTTTGTTATTTGGTTCCATTAAAGCTTTAGTGGCTATAAAATAAGAAAGACTAATTAAACTCAGGTCTGACTGATTTCAAATCCCAGGTATTTAGTGTCTCATCTTCATGAGTCTCAGTTTCAACATGGGTGAAATGGGGACAATAATCCTACCTTCTCAGAGGGTAGTTATGAGGGCTTTATGAACTATTGTGCAAGAGACACTCAACACATTGTTTCAAAAATGACCAGGCAATGCTAGCTATAATGTCAGGTACAATCAAATCTAACAAGTGACCACCTTGTGAAAAAAAATGAAAACAGCAAGATCATAATCTTTTAACTTGCAAGTCCTTCAACTATACTTTTTGGGCAAGTTTTCTTTTGTCCATAAACACAGGCAAAAAATAATTCCACTTGGTTAAGCATGTAATCAAGTAATTTTCCTGTGCTTAACCCATGTCCATCCAATGAAAACGTCAATATTTAATGGAGTATGACAATTTTGAAAAGTATAACATGTAACAGTTTAGAAAATTTTGTCACAGGAATGGTTGGCTTGCTTTATTTTGTTTTTTACACATTTATGGTGAATGTCAGGGACTTTTTGCCTACAATTTATTGTTTGCATACTATGAATGCAATTTAAAAATTTATATTGTTTTCAGCAAATAAATAACAGATGTTTGAATTCAGAATGAATGTTTTATAGGCAATAAACGGCACTCATATATATAATACACTATATTATTTTATAAACAAACGTTTGAAAACATAAGTGCCCATCACCAAGAATAAAACAGATACTGAATTTTAATATGTATTGAAATACTATTTTAATATTTTCATAAAATAATTATCTAATGAAAATATTGAAATGTGAGTATTAAAAGAATCTAGAACATCTTTTCATAAACTTGAATAAAAGTTATTTTTTCTAATATATTTTAATTACATGAAAAATCCTTTTACACTCCAGGGTCTTTTTAAAACAGAAGTAAGAATATGGTTCATTTTGTTCCTTTCTCTAATTTGTTCCTTTCTCTTGATTATCAAATAAAATGTAGATGCTCTACATATAGAAATGAAGTTCCATTATTTACAAACTATCTAAATTTCAGATTTGATTGTAGGAACATATTCAAAAGGATTCTTTAAAAAAGTGCTGACACTGAATTGCAAGGCAATTTGATCTGGGTGGAGGCAGCTCAATTAGACCCATTAACTTCAATTGCAATCGAACAGCCACCCTGGGAAAGCTTGCCTAAGTGAAAATGAGTATAGTTAAGTTTAAGGCAAGGTGCATGAGAACATCTGAAAGTGTAATGTGATGCAAAGTATTTCAGCGTGGCCTATTAGTCACACCTAGAAGCTTGTTTTAAAAGTCTAGACAGACAATAAAAATAGCTATGAGAGAAAATAAAGAGAGATTCTTTATGCCCTTGGGAATTTCCTTTAGTGAGGAAATGATTTAAACTAACCATAAACCAGCCCTCCCACTATCAAACAACTTTAGGATGGGTTAATTTTAGTGGAGATGTCACATTTAAATATTTTCTTAAAATATGACCACATTATTCCTCAGAGCCTTATAGCTTTACCTTGCTATAGACAAAGGAACATTTAAAAAAAATTCTAGGTCTTGCAGTTCTTGCAGCCTTAATCTACTATTTTATTGGCATCCTCTGGGTATGGTGTGATGTTATGTGGGAGAAAAGAACCATTCTATAAGTTTCTGATTAAACTCAGTATTTTAGTGGACTTGTGCCTTGGTTTTGTGAGCTTTGTAAGTGTTTCTCAAATGCTGTAACTTTTTTCCCCTAAGAGTCTCCTATTCCCTTTCCTGGCTGCGATATTCTAGACAATTTGTTTGAAGTCTTCACTCCTGTTGTGACTTCCCATCCTCTTAGGGGAGACAGGAATGTTAGAAGGGATTGAAGTCAGAGGAATTCTATTTCCTCAGTTAGCATAAGGCAAAGTCTTTTCTCCTGGCTTTTGGTATGGAAAGGTTCTAGGCTTATGTCAGAGTGGTAACTCTCTCCTTCTCGCAGCCAAAGCCTAAAAGAGATATTTGAGATCTTCACCGTGTGAACCTGGTGGGGTTCTGGGAGGGACGGCTCAGAATGGATGTGCTTAGATTGCAGCCCCCAGAATTTTCTTGCTCTCGGGCTAAGTCCTCATCAGCCCATGGCAATTCATCCAAATTAGCAGTTTCTGCTCCCAGTAAGCACGTCTTGGTTGTTCCTCTGGGATTCACCTGCCTCTCCAAATTGTAGGGAGGCAGTTCGCCCCGTGACTTTACTTTTTTCACAGATTCAAGAAAAGTCATTGAGTTTCACTCTGTCTAGCTATTCCTGTAAGTAAACAAGTAGTGTACCTGTGAGAAAAGGAGAGTTTTGTCTGAAGCAAAAGAGTACACTGGATACTGAGACTCTCAAATTGCTACCTCCCTAACTCACAGCCCTATCCCTCAGGGAACTCTGCAATTCCATCCCTCAGAGCACTTTCTTAAATTTTGCCTTCATTGTCATGTGGTATTTTCTTAAGTCTAAATTTAAAGAACTTATATGCACTATGTTCTGATTTATTTAGCAAATGACACTGATAATAATTTTTATTTTCTAACAATATGCATAGGTAATTGAATTTCCCCAGTCATCAACATAAAGATTCCAGTACAATCCCACTTTATAGGTTAAGAATGTAATAAACATACCAAAATATTTCCAATAATAACTATTAGATGAAATAATCATCTTCTTGACTTTGATGATTGCCTTAGCAGTCTCTCTAAATCTTAGATACCCATAAATTTTTTTAAAACTGTATCCCTACAGACCATAATTAAATATTGTTATTAATAAATACAATAAAAGGCAACTATTTTAATAGATTTCTGGTATGTACCTTTGCATATGTATGTAGTGTTTCATTACTTATTAGAAGAGATGGTTCTGTGATCTCATTTCTGATAAACTTCTCATTTTTTTTTTCTGTCTTGATTTTCATATCTGTTCTTCATCAGGAAATATAAGTGTTCCAATTAGTGGAAGGAAAATGGGAAAATGTCAAAACAATCCTGTAAATTCAATAATGCTTGAAAGCTCCAGGGTTAAAAAAGTATAGTATCATGTCTCATAATTTATAAAGGTCTCTCACCTATTTCTCAGAGCAAGCAACTTCAGAAAATAAATCCACTGTTAATTTTCCCCAATGACACTATGTCAGACTCACTACTGTAAATCAATTATATTCAAGCACGTCTCCTGTAGAGAGTCCTCTAAAGACAAAGGCTAGTAGAAGACTGGACCGTTATCTTACACACTTGAGGGAGTTTTAACAGATAAATTTCATAATTTAAAGAAGGGTGAATACTGAAAAGGAATTAATATTACCAGTTTATTAACAAATATTTTACACAGGTTTTATTTAGCCTAATTTTTACATCAATATAAAATAGTTATAACCAAAAAAAATCCACAAAATTTCACATACGAAATGGAAAATTACGATTAGGCTGATTTTCTTTAGCCAAGGCATTAAATTAGCTATCATGTATTATAGTTATGATTTATTGGTAAAATATGCATTGCTTATGATCTTCATTCATTCCTTTTCTTTTTATTCACCATAAACAGATACTTATTAAGTTTCTACTATATCTCAAATAAGCCTCTGAGAATTTTTCAATGAATAGATCAAAGCACATGAGGTCTATTGATTAAGGCAATTAAGGAAATGGGTAATATTGAACTAATAGAAATTAAATGCAATATGGCCTTGTCATTAATTGGCACTGTTAAAATGTGCTGCAAAGTTAATAGCACACAGTATTTCTCCCACGTTCATACATTGAAGTGTCATAATTGTCCTCTTTATTAGAGTGATTTCTGCTTTCTTGCCAATGATGTCCCAACCAGGCTTTGAAACCTCTTAACAAGATTACTACTAGTAGGTGTAACTGTGTAGCATGGGTTTGATTTGTTGTACCCATACCTTTTAATTTCATGTTATTTTTACATACGTTTAAATATCTACACATGTACATAACAGAATTATTTATATGTTTACAGGAATAAATATGTATATTTATTAAAAAAAAAAAGATTACTGAGATTACTCAATACTAATCTGCTGTTGTGTCATGACAACAACAAATCCAGACCTTATCTCTGCAAACCACAGGTCCTCCTCAGAAACATTTATTGCCAGGCCAGCCTAGACAAAAGCCTATTCTACTAAGTCTTGCCCAAATGCCCCACAGTTCCCCTGGAGAGCATTCATCCTTGTTGAAGCAAGTAAATAAACCTAATCTTTTGTTTGTAAATAAATTTTATTGTGTATCTTTAAGTTATACAACATGACTCTCATGTTCATTGCAGTATTATTCACAAAAAACAAAATATAGAAACAACCCAGGTGTCCTTCAATGGATGAATGGATAAAGAAACTGTGGTGGTATGTGGAATGTGTATCACACACAAACAAACACACACACACACACAAAATAAAATCCTATGCTCCCCAACCATGTGAACAGACAAGATCCCTTTAGGCCAAGGGAACTCCAGAAACACTTTAAAAACTGAGTCCCTGGCTACATGCCTCATTATACCCCCTTTCTTTTGGAGTTTAGGCACAAAAACTGACCAGCATTAATGTTAAAATGGTGATCGTAAGACTGAAAAACCAGACACTTTGTGACAATAAGATACCAAATTAGAAACAAGACTTAAGGCCATGCAAGTCAAAGTTAAGTCATGTCAGCAGGCCATCAATTTTGCTTATCAGGTCACTTAACCCAGTATATTGAGGTTTGCTATTCTCTATGAATAGCAGACTTCCTTTTCTTAACTTAAACATTTCTTTCTGGTGACTCCAAGCTTTTAGGCAAAGCTTTATTCCTTTAACCAATTGCAAATTAAAGAATCTATGAATTTACCTATAACCTGTAAGCCCCTGCTTCAAAATATTCTATTTTTATGGGCTAAACAAATGTATACCTCCCATGTATTGATTTATGTCTTTGCCTATAACCCCTGCCTCCCTGAACATATAAAACCAAGTTGTGATCTAACTGCCTTAGGTGCACTTTCTCAGGAATCCTTGAGATTGTGTTTCTCTAGGCTGCAGTCACTCATAGTGGCTCAGAATCAATCTCTTTGCAATATTTTACAGTTTGGTTTTTCCATTAACATATATAATGGAATGTTATTCAGGCTTAAAAGAGGAGGAAATTCTGCATGTTCCACAACATAAATGGACCTGGAGGACATTATGCTAAGAGAAATAATCTTAATTTTCTTGTCCTGAAGATTGTCCCTGATGAGTTTTATTAGATATGATTTATCAATAGTAAAATGAAATGTTTATAAAATGCAAAATTCTCTTTTTAGCTATTAAACAATATGGTTTCTGTCTTATATTTCTTTCTTCTTAGTTATATTTTGTATTAGAGAGAGCATATAGAAGGACCAAAAAAATGCTTTATTGTAAACTCTCCCAGGGTTAAAAAAGCGCCTAAATATTAAGAAAGAGAGATATATGGAAATTATCATAAAATATTTATGATAGATTAAAGCCAACAAAATGTGAACCAGGTAACCAAAAAATTCATAAACATTTATAATTTAAATACAAAGTAATTCACAATATAAGTAACAAGTTAGATATCAAATATACATTTTTGACATGTAAGCAAAAGAAAAGAGTTAACCATAAATGAATATTTTACTTGCCAATAAAAGCAAGTAAAAGCAAGTATTTAATGTCTTTCTATTTAAAAAAAATTTGAGAACTATTTACATTTCATATAATTCTATGTCTTACATGGTTGAACAAAAAAAAAACCTGATATTGGATGTGAATAAAACACTAGCTTTGGGGCAGGTGTGGTAACTCACTCCTGTAATCCTAGCATTCTGGGAGGCTAAAGCAGAAGGATTGTTTGATATCTGGAGTTTGAGACCAGCCTGAGCAAGAGTGTGACCTCATCTGTCTTTACTAAATACAGAAAAAATTAGCTGGGTGTGATGGTGCACACCTATAGTCCCAGCTGCTTGGGAGGCTGAGGTGGGAGGATGGCTTGAGCCCAGGAGTTTGAGGTTGCTGTGAGCTAGGCTGATGCCATGACACTCTAGCCCAGGTGACACAGTGAGGCTCTATCTCAAAAAAAAAGATTTGCCAATAGTTAGAATAATACACATGCATACATTTATACATGTTATGTGTATATACAATATGTATACGTGTGTACATGTGTATACATGTATATATGCACATAAATGTAAGTTTATGTGTGTTTACATATGTATACAAGTGAACATAGAACTATCTTTTCAACGTACATATCATGGTTCCCAAGAACACACCAATGACCAACAATCGTATTTCATCATTGAACTTGTTGCAAGATCAGGCAATTAAAAATGGACAGTAAAAGCTCTCTCTTCTTAAGTAAAAATGAGGCCAAATGTAAACCTATTGTATATCCATCACAGGTGCCATTTTTATTGATTAATATTAAGCTAAAATCAAGGCTATATGATTTTATAAAGAACTCATTTAATTTCACATTCTTTTAAATCATTTTATGATATAATTGAAAGCAAAATGAAACATTTATATTTCTAAAATGAAAGGTTATTTGAAATTTTATTAAACAAAAAATAATTAAAGAATATGTATATTTCAAAAGAGTGGAGTGATTACATTTCTCAAGTATAATTTTTATTGAAAGCATTATGTTAGACACTGAAGGGATAGGTGAATTAAGTAATTCACTACTAAGTTTCATCAATAATGTCATTGATTAGTAACAAAATAAGTTTAAGTACAAATAAGTAAAACATGCATAATGAAATTTCCACTAAAAATATGCAATGTTACAAGTATTTGAAAAGACAATCATAGAAGATTAATAGTGGATATTATTTCAGAGATGGTAAGAAAAATTATAGTGAAGGAAATTTGATATTACAGAGAAAAATAATATAACAGAGGCAAGAGGAAAGGAAATTGTAAAGTATATTTGGGAAGCATGAGCTGAGTTACTCTATAAAGAAAATGACAAAATATGCAAAATTATTTTAAAAATTTACCTATGAAGAAAATTAGTATTAGAGTTAAATTATTCATGTTTATTTGAAGGGAAGTTATTAAAAGTAGAAGTATAAGGTACATTTAAGATGTAATGAAAAAGGAGAAAAAAACAGTAGAATTTGTAGTGGCATAGCAGTGGCCTAAGTAATGTGTGGTATGTAATTAAACCAAGAGTATGATAATGGAAATAGAAACAAAGGGTAGATGGATTTTATAAACATCATAAAGAGTATACAGAACTCTGGGGCGGCTTTTATATGATGGAAAGGGAAAAGGCAAGCTATGATGGAGATAAGAACATCATTCATATTAATCAAGAAGCAGTACAACATACCGAAATTCCCTCAGCTTCATTGAAGGAAACTACACAAGGGAGTGTTAGTATTGAATGTATTGTAGTTCTTTGTGTAACTGATAATTAAATACTTCACATAGAAAATATTTCTTTTCCCAGTACTCCATTATCAAAAGAGGAGACTATTGTTTAAAAAAAAAACCTAAAACTTCATTAACAAAAAACCTTATTATTGATTTCATTGTTTAAGCAACTCTTACAATCAAAAAAAGATTTCCACAATAAAGACTTTGTATTCAGCTTTGACAGATATTCTTTTAGTAAAGATAATATTGTGAAACTCAAGGGACTTCAGAGGCCTGTCTACAGTAAAAAAGAATAAATGTTATTTTAAAAAGAGTGTCCAGAGAAGACCTTGTTGAGAAGATGACCTATAATCAAACGTGAATGAGGTAAAGAGACAGCCACACAGGTGGGAAGTGCAAAGATCTAGAGGTAGGATTCAACTGGAAGAAATTGAATGTAGCTAGAGTAAAAGGAGTCAGGCTGAGGTACAGGGGAGTAATAGATGAGATCTGGCTGGTAATTTGGGGCCAGATCACCAAAAATTTATAGACCAAAGACTTTTAATCGGAGTGAAACGAGGATCTATGGGATGATATAAACAAAAGAGTAATCTCACTTCACTTTTTCAAAAGATAAGCTTTATAAAATTGATGCTTCAAAAAGGTAAGTTTGATTGCTATGTTGAAAATAGTTCTAGTTCTGGGACAAGATGGCATAGACTCATATTTCCTTGTTCCTACTCTCTAAATACAGATGAATATTCTTGAAATAGCAAATAATTATAAAAGGACTCTGAAACATAAAAGGAAGAAGGTAGATGGTTTAGGGACTTCAGCCCTTGAGGAATGACAGTGTGGTGAGTTTCCTGGGTTTTCTTTTTATTTCTAGGGTACTGTAATATATCATGCTTCGTGCTGGAGAACTGCAAACCTGAACCACCAACAAGCACAGAGAAACAAAAGCAAAATGAGAAAACTGCTTTCTCTCATCAAAGAGGCAGGGGAGTAGGGACCTTGTAGGAAGATCCATTACCCAATTTCTTCTGCCCAGGGCAGCAATAAGAGATCTGTAGCAACAGCAGCAGCAGCAGCAGCAGCAGGAGCATAGACCTGTCCCACGCCTGGGGCAATGATGAGCCTGATACTATTGTGTCATCTACACTAACATAAGTCATTCTGGGCAAAGACTCAACCATACCCACATCCAGTGGCACTGGCAATCATGATATGTTGGCACATATGGCACAGAAGGACTGGTGTCTCCCAGCCCTCTAATAGTGGGAGCAAGTGACCTACATCCATTTTCTCCTGAACTTTCCACCTAATAGCATGGGACAACCCAGGTAGCACCTGCTGGAATTGAGCAGGAGTCTCACTGGTTCCATAAGAATGGAGAAAACCAGAAGAGCATCGTAAGACCGCTGTGAATTAAACTGTCATTGGAACTAGAGTTCGTAAAGGTAGACCAGGACTTATATGCTAAACCTAAATAGGGTGATTGACTACTAAAATAGGAGATTCTAAATAGCATTAAGAATCTTCTAACATAACATTCAAAATGTTTAGGATCCAATAAAAGTGTTTTATTTCTGTATATTCATATACTTGTTTTATCTCTGTATAGTTTTACACAATATGTAATATAGATAGATGATAGATAAAAAGATAGATATAAAATACTAAGAATCAGAAAAAAAAACTTGAATGAGAAAAGTTTCAAGTTTTCTCTACGTGAATGAGAAAAGACAATCAACTAATGCCAATACTACTATCATTAATCAGATGTTAGAATTATCTATTAGGAATGGACATGCTTGTAGCTCTGACTTGGGTGTGGCAAAGGCAGTATATGTAACCTAAACATTTCTACCCCTGTAATATTCTGAAATAAAAATAAATTTAAAAATAATTTTAAAGAATCCCTGAGGTGAGGCTCCATTCATTTGTAATTGTTTGTTGCTCCAAACAACTACAAATTCTTTTAAAACAAATGAAAAATAGAAAAATCTCAGCATAAATAAATAAATAAAAAAGAAACCTAGTAAAAATTGTAGAACTGAAAAATACAGTAATCAATGAAAAATTAAAAAAAACTTGCTGGATGGACTTTATAGTAAGGTGGAGATGACAGAGGATGAATCAGTGAACTTGAGGAGAGCTCAAGAGTTTACTCATCTGAAAAACAGAGAGAAAATTGATTTAAAAAAATGAACAAAGCTGCAGGGACCTGTAAGACAATAACAAAAGATCCAACACTTTTATTATAGGAATCTCAGAAGTGTGGAGTAAAAGAGTACGGCTGAACAAATATTCAAAAAAATAAAGATTGAAGACTTCCCACATTTGGAGAAAGAGACAGACCCACAGATTCAAGAAGCTTGGTAAACCTCAAATAGAGTAAACCAGAAGAAATACACGTAAAGACAGATCCTAATGAAACTTTTGAGAGCTAAAGACAAAGAAAATATTTTAGAAACATCCAGAGAAATGATAATACTTAGAGAAGAACACCAATTCAAATAACAACAATTTTTCATCTGAAATCATGGAAGACAGAGGGAAGTGATATACCACTTTAAGTGGTGAAAGAAATGCCAACTAGCCATCACCTATTCGAAGAATAGTCTATAGCAAGGCAATGCAAAAGCAGGGTAAGCAGTGAGAAAGCTGTCATGAGAATCCAGAAGGTAAATGATGGGAAGTCTAGAAGTCAGGATTTTTGCATTATTTCTATAGGCCACTGTTTATTTTTTTCCAAATCAAATTATATATACTAATTAGATGTTAGAATGCTCTTAGAAATAGATATGAGTTTGGTACATATTATTAATATTCTAGCTTTCAACATATAGTTTAGGGAAAGCAGAGTAGAAATAGTTACAAAAATATGTGACATATTTTAAAATAAAGAACACAATTTTGGATAAAAAGGATTTTCCTAGAGGTTTAAATAATAGTACAGTAAAATTTCATTAGAGGTTATTCAGCCAAAGATGATGGAGTTAATCACATTAAAATCAGAGCCAATTAGAAAACATTCTAAATTTCATATATCTTGGAAAGACAGCACTAGAATTTATATTTTTCTAACTAATATAAAAAATTATATCTGAATTAGGTATAATTTAATTTTACCTATCTGGATAAAGGTATTAATATTTAAAGCTCCCATGAATAACAGGAATTAAACTTGTAAATCAATTTTGGTACAAATAAATAACTACAAGTTCTATTTAGATACAATAATCTAAAAATGCTATCAGGATTTTTATAACTTATTTTAAACGATGAAAAAGCAATAATAGATTCAATTTTTTAAATGAGTAGGACATTATATAATATAGTTAATTCTGTAGAATATCTTTTCTTTAATTAATCTGTCTAAGCTCTTAATTTCTACCTTTGAATTTCCTGAGAACATATACTTTTATTCTGATTTTGTTTTCAAAAGTAGACAATTATAATGTTTTGGGAAAAGATTAGATATGTAGACAATAGAATCATCACATTCTGAAGCTTGAGCATGTGGAATCCCATTGGGGCTAAGTCCTCACTTATAGACTAGACAACAGGGATGAAAAACTAACTAGCTCATTTCCTTATACTCTAAAAGATGAGATTTTTTTGCAAGTATGTTCATGAAAGAAGGTTTTTAAAAGCCTATTATTAAGCTAATTGATGAACAGAATAATTAAATATAGATAAGGCTTTGAATCTATTTCATGTTAGGATTCAGCAACAAAATAACAAAATATATATAAATCATCTCTCTTAATATGAAATTAGCACCCAAGAAGTCTATATTTCTTAAAGTTTACCACATTATTTTTATAGCCTAGTGGGGAATTTATATTAAAATATTTCCTAAAATAATGGAGATACATCATAAACAATGAAATAATCTACAATATATAAGCTAAAAGGGAACTATTTACTAGATATTTTATCACCTTTAATGCAATAAAACAAGGATCAAATACTAGCTGCGAGCTCTAATGGCACAGTCATTCATTGTGCTGTTTTCACATGATTATTTCCCTCAGTAATTTAATTTTTTCCTACTGCTTTCCTGGGCCCTGAACATGTTTAATGGAACTTCCACATTGATTTATGAGCTGGGAATTATCTCTATTTGGAAGCCTTGAAACCACTGACTGATTGCACATGCAAAGGGTTTAGCATTGATAAAGAACAACCATTTTCAAGTCTTTATTTCACTCTTTCCTGTTGGCATAAAAAACAAAATTTACATTCATATGAAAATCTTTTAAAAGTTATTTTTCATTGAGATATTTGGAATTTATCAAAAAAATCACATTTTGAAGTATTTATGGAAATATTTAGTTGTATGTGCACTTCTTTAAGTACCTATCAAATTCCAGGTAAGTCCTGCAGTTTCATATTTCATGATAATCCAAATTTGTTGTAACAGAATTCTCATTGGCTTTTTGGCTTTTATTAATCCAGTACTCAAACAGGGACAGGTTAGACTTTTCAGCATCTACTAGGTGGATGGGAACCTATAAATATGTTATGATATATGGCCCAGGAATTTGAGGTTGCTGTGAGCTAGGCTGACACTATGGCACTCTAGCCCGGGCAACAGAGTGATACTCTCTCTCAAAAACAAACAAAAAAAAAGAGAGACATTTATGAAAATCAAATTGAGAGTAAATAACTGTATTCATCAATTTTTAATTATTAATTAGAACTGATACCAAATAAACACTTCTAAACAGATATCTCAAATATTGGTTGAAAAATAATTAATTTCATGGTCGATCCATATATTCAGAAACAGATATTTGGATGAATACATGAAAACTGTTTCTTAATTACATTTTTGGGGACTAGTACCTTTTACTCAATGTATCTGTACTTTAAGGCTCATTGCTAAGCATTCTCTAAAACCCAATTAAAAGAGTTCCTGCAAGGCAAAATCTTTCGACAGGACACAAATGAAGTTAACAAAAATGATGTCACAGCAATGTTTACTGTTGAAATATTAGTTTTAAATGATTAAATATCTATGAGGCTGGACTTTTTAGAACTTATTTTCCTTTATTACGGGTCAAGATTTTAGGTTGAACTGACTCATGGTGTAAGAGTCTGGAGATTAGGCTGCAGATAATATCAAACAAGCTAATGATAAGGAATGTGGCCCAGATTTCCCCCTTCATGGAGGCCAATGAAACCATACAGCTACATTGAAGGTGAAATTCAGGCAGTTTCATTTGTCTTGGATTAAAGATCCTAGTTGCATATAATGTGGTAGAATTTCAGAATGTTAGGGTAAGAAAGAAATGTAAGTGGATAGTTAAGCTAATTACGTGAAACAAAGAGGTTAAATTGAAAATTTTATTTCTACACAGTTCATTACTAAAAATGTAAAAAATACATTTTTCTGAGACTACAGTGGGGATATTCAGGACCATATTTCTTTTTAAACTTCCTGCGGCTAAAACAAAGTTGAAGGTAGTCTAGTCACTTCAGAACCAATAAACTCTAAGGACACATAAAATTAAGAAATAGAAATGTTTCTCTTTCAACTTCTAAGCTTTTAAGTTGGCAGAAGGTGGTTTAGCATCAAATGGCATTGCTTTGTCCCTCCTCTTAATAAGCTGCTGTCCTTTGTTTTTCAAGTGATTGCTTTGATTTTACCGCAGGTGATAAAAAGGTAGGAAAAACATGAAGAAAATGTGAATGATGGCAGAGGCAAATTAAAGGCTGCCAGAATTAAATGAATATTAAACAGAAAAAAGCAGTCACATAGACTGCAAAATAGAAAAAGAAATTAAAAGGCATTTATAAAAGATGGCCATAAAACATTAGTGAAAATAAAAATGTTGGAAATATTCAATAAAATGTTGGAAATATTATCTTCCATTTATTTATTATAAGATATCTTATATCATATATATTGAAATATTTCATTATATTATATTGAAATATTTCATTATATTATCTTTAAATAAATTGACCTTAAGTTGAAAACTATAAAACTGATATATGTAGAATAAATTAATGAATGTTGTAAATATTTAAACTGAGGCTTAATTAGAAAGATAATCTTTTTCTAAATTAAAATAATAAATTTAATTACTTTAGAAATTCTTGGGTTATTAATTTCAATTAAAACAAGAGATTCAAATTAGAAGATACTTGGAAGTATAAAAGTTTAACTGTTGGTGCACCACTCTTTATGAGCATGTATCATGGAAATGCACTGTGATAGACTTCTGATACAAATACCAATGGTACAAAACCATATGAAAAAGTAACCCCAATTTCAAAATAAAGAGGCAGCTATATGAGTTGGCATATGGGGGGATCATAGTCAACAGGGATTGTTAAGAAATATTTCTAGAGAGGCTACCATTTGCGATAAGTTGCAAAGGATGAATAGAAGGTACATAGCCTAGAAAATAAAGGTTGTATGTCAACATAGAGTCTATATAGGGAGTAAGGAGGTGGTGATTAAGTTGAAATATAAAATAAAGCCCCAGGAGGAAGGAATATTGGGACTATCTGGCTAAATAATTTGCTATTGATAATAAGAACATTTGAAAATTTTGTGTGCAGTAGTATGTTCACAATGGTGCCAAACAAATTGCAGAGTGAATTGGAAGAGATGACAACTGCAGCATATTAGTAGTGAGATGTTAAAATAGTGCAAATATATAGTATTGAGGGCTTGGTATTGAGTCATGATGTGAGTAGGTTATTCTGAAAGTATGAGCATTCAAGGACTTAGCAAACAAGTAAAGAAATCATATATAAGACAAGCTATGTTTCTCACTTCAGAGAAGGGAGTTATAAATGCAGAAAGGGAGAAGGATTAAAAGTACCCTGTGCGTGAGTATGCATGCACTTGTGCATCCACATGTGCATGAACACACAGAGATACACAGACACAAATGCATGCACATACACAACACACACATGTATACATGTATTTCTTGGCTTGGTCCTCTTTGAAGGCCTAGAATCATTGACATCCCTGTACCAATGAGCATATTTAGCACCAGAACTCAGATTTGATTTCTTAATCAATTGAAATTAAGCAGATGTTTGATTCAGGGCTGGTGTAGGGTAGGTACCACATCCTCTTGGATCAATTTGTATATCAGAAACAAGAAAATACTCAAAGAATGATGAACACATGTTAAAAGGATATAAGAGCCACCTTGAAGGGCCTCCTACTAGACAATTTATGAGTACTTTGAGTATCCAAATATTAACATATAATAGTATGATGGTGGTAGTAACAAATCATAGCACAATAAATAATTTAAGAATCTTTAAATAAATGTGAAGAAAAGAAAACTGTCTTTATCATAAACTGAGAATTAATAAATGTATAAGTAGTGAGGGAATGAGAAAACCCTTTCAGACTTTAATAAATCCACAAAATACTCTTGGTTATATTAAGCAATTTAATAAGTTTTATTTTCACTTTAGTTGCTAGCAGCATATTACTCTGGGGTCTGGCTCTGGCCTGTATAAAATTATCTGCAGGTATTGTGCTTTCTCTAACATTTAAAAACTATATATGAACAGGAGTAAAATTGATATAATTTGAGGTATAACCTTTAGTCACTGTAAATTATTTTATTGTATATAATTCTCAAACTCATACATAAACCATCATTAGTAACAAATTACTTGAAAAGTACCTTACACCAGTGCTCTCATATTTTATATATATGTGTATATATATAAACTTTAATCTAGATAAGTGCTACAATTCTCAGTCCATCCAAAATAGAAAATCTGATAAATGATGCTATTTCTTTGCTAACAATTTTATCTCAGAAGAGTGAGCAAAAGTTAAGAGAACTGCTTCTATGAACAATTGTCACAGCAAAGGAAGTTCTGGTAGGTGAAGTGAACGTGATGGAAACATTTGGAGATACTAATCATATCATTAAACTGTCTGAAATAGCTGTGAAAGGCAATATTAATCACTGTCAGGCTTACACAATAAACGTTAGATAGAAATGTGGCAAGATTGAAAGGGTAATTTTCAAACTTATCCCATTATAAAAAACTTATATTTTAAAAAAATGCATTCATGATGTTTTGCCTTAAAATTTTCAGGCTTCTCATCATTTATGAGATATAGTCTGAAGCTCTTAGTCAGACACTTCAGGCACTTAATAGAATGGTCTTCACTTATATTTTATCAGTTTCTCTCAGTTGTACTAATGTCCCATTCAATCCCTAGAAACACACATACATGCCACCATCAACCTACTACACACATATATACATACACACATATAATTTATAAATCTCTTTTCCAGGCATTTTGTACTTGCAAATCTCTAAATATGCACTTCTCTGTGATATCTTTGTGCCTCTGGAAATTCCCTCTGCCTGGAATGGCCCTCTAACTTTTCTATTTGGAAAATCCTATTTTTCCTTCTAGAATTCTAATATTTTTGTTTCTATATAGTCTTCCTTTTATTCTTATAAGATCCAATTAGTCACTGCATCATCATTGTTCCCATAACAATTTTCTACATACATTTCTAAATAAATATCTAAGAGTTTAAAAAATGTATCTTCATGTCTATTTATGATATATTATATTGAGTTTCTTAATTTTAGGAACTATGACGTTGTTCTCCTTTGACTTCCCAATGACACACACTGTATGGGTCAGACTCAATAAATGTCTGTTGGTTACAAGAATTAAAATTTGCATTGAAAGAAAGACTGAAGTAGTTGACTGGTAAGCATTATATGAATGAATATATATTTATTATTCACAAATGCTACCAAGAAGGGGGATAGGAGGTGAACATCTATATAGACCATCAAACTATTCAACATGAAATGATCTGATGAGCTCAGCTTGTTTTTTCTTATCATGAATTTTTGAGTGGACAAATGAAAAATTATATGTATTAGTGGTATACAATGAGATTTTCAAATATATGTATACACTATAAAATCAAGTTAATTAACCTATTTATCACTTCACATACTTATCCTTTTTTGTGATGAGAACAGTGAAAATCTACTCTCAGCAATTTTTAAGTATACAATAAAAAGTCAAATTCAGAAGATGTAGGATAGGAGCAGATAAGTGGGGTAACAAAAAATGATTGATTACATCAAACTGTACAAATTTTGACAGCAATTCTAGAACTAAAGGAAAGTACTAAAGTCTATTACAAATGTTAAGAACAGAGTTATATATAAAGAACTAAAGCATCTTTTGTTTGTTTCTTTGTCATTGAGGTGAAAACTTCAGTTTAATTGAAAATGTATTTGAAAAGTCTTGATATATTTGTGCAAGAAAGGACCTCAATAATGGTACAGCCTATATATATATACACTATACTTCCATTAAAAATCATGAAAACATTTAGGTGCTCCAATTCTAGACTAAAATGCAACACCTTTTTATAAGGATAACTTGAAAAAATAAATATCTAGAAAAACTGAAGAGAAGGCAAAAAAAAGTGTTATGAAGGCTCGTTTCAAGGTCAAATTAGACATATTTTAATTAAGGTTAAAGACAACTTGTAAAAATCTTTATAACATTTTTATGCATTTCTTTGGTGACCTCTATGTTTGTGGTTATTATTTTTTAAAACTTTAAAATTCATCGAAGTAATTGCATAATTCTTTCATAAGGATAGAATGTAAGCAAATGTATCTTAGTAATAAACTGGAGAAGAAACAATCTAGAACAGGAGAAAGTAGGAAAGTAGTGGAAAAGAGATAGCTGCAATTACTCACAGGAGCAAAAAAGAAAATAACAAATAAAGAAATAACCTAAGGAAAAACTCAGAGAAGAAAAACATGATGAAACCCTGGAGTTTTTATCCAGTACATACTTATTCTATGCTCAAAGACAGAAGATCTAGAAAGAGATAAGCCATTGCTTAGACATCCAGAGAGATGTCTAAGAGAAACGTAGGGCTCATATTTTGCTTCTCCATTCTCAGTTAAGAAGGAGATGTTCCAACAAGATTTGTTAAGGTATGCTTATAACAAAGAGAGATGAAAAGCTAGTAATATCCCAAAAAGATTTTAGGAAGCTTAGAAAAAAAATAGCTAATATAATTTAATTATGTGAAAATAAGTTGATGAATAGATATCCTTTAGGAATGATGATTTTTAAATTTCTGGCTAATCTTTCTACCCAGATCAACTAGCAAAGATGAACAAAATGTAAAACACACACACACACCACACACGTTTGAGGAGGCATTAGAGATGTAAAGGCCAAGGCCCTACACAGTAACGAAGAGCTCAGAGAGTTGCACCCAATACTAGATATTGCTTTTCCCATTAAGGCATTCACAGATTCAAAAGCAGCAGCCAAGAAACTATGAGTCTAAATGCATGATTATTGCTTTAGAATTTACATACAGCTGGAAGGGACAAAATTTGAATATTAGAATCCACCAAGGAGATAGAGCTCTGGGAAACATCCAAGGTTTACTTTTGAGACATTTGGAGGGCTACTCCTTGAATATAGGATAAAATAAAAATAGACTAACCATCATAAAGACTAAAGCAAAACTTTAAATTATCTTAATCTCTAACTAAAAAGGTCAGGAACAAAAGTAAACCATAGAGAAGATCGCCTCAAATGAGGACTCAAGTTACCTCTGTAATTTTTAATATATTAATATAATATCCAGTATTAAATAAAAATAACTATATATGAAAAAAGATGAAACTTAGATAAAAATCAGGAGGAAAGAATAGCATGGAGAAAGGTCAAAAGCAGATAAAGATATAGTAGTTATCTGACATGTAATTTAAACTAACTTTAATTAATAGATTTATGAAATTAAATAACAGGATAGAGAATTTTATATATGAAATAGAAATTTTAAAAAGTAAACAAATAGAAGTTTAGAACTACAAATCAAAATGACTGAAACTAAAATATAGAAAATAGGAAAAATAGAGAATAAGACACACAAGAGACAAATATAAAGGAATAAATACTTGTACCTTGAGACCCAGAAATAGAGGAGATATAGAAAGGGGGGACTGAGCACATTTAAAATGTATAATGGTTGAGAATTTCCAAAACTGATGATAGATATCAAGAAAGGATATGAACATCAAATCTAAAGCCACTTATAAATACATCTAGACAATTACCTAAACACTTCATAGTAAAGCTGCTGAAAACCAAAGACAAACACAATCTTAAAAGGAATCTGAAAGATGAGAACACCCAACCTTCAAAAGAAGATCAATAATACTGAAAAGTGATTTTTCAGAAAAAACAAGGGAAACCAAAATACTATGAATACAGAAAATACTAAAATGCAGTTGTAAAAACAATATTTCCAAATGAAAACAAGAGTATTCAGAAAGGAATAAAGAGAACGAAATTTTAAAAAGTAGACACTTGGGTAAATACAAACCACATAATGTCTTATACAGCATAAAATATATAAAAGTTAACATATACTATATGAAAATAACAGCACAAAATATGGGAAAGTATTAAATGTACTTGAGTTTTAATACTCTTACATTATTCATATGATTGGACCAAGTACTGATATATGATACAGTTGATGAATCAAGGTTGAATGTGATTGTTAAAAATAGTTTAAAAAGAAAGAGAAGATAAAATAATGCATAAAAATAATATATAAATATCAAAAAAAGGGAACTAAAGGAAGAATAGGTGGGGAAAATAAAAACAAGTAGTAATATATCACAGGTATACCTAATTATTATTACTATTAATAGAAAATAAATATAAATGAATTTAAACAGTGAAATTGAAAGATTAAAATATTCAGAAACAGGTTGGCATAAATATATGTTAATTATAAGAAAAACACAGATAAGTTAAAAACAAAAAATATGGAAAGGATGTATTTTGCAAAGATTAATTTTAAAAAAAGCTGTCTAAAAGAGCAGACTTTAAAATAAAAGATGTTTTTTGGGATAAAGTGAAACACATGATGATATAAGGGCCAGTTCAATAGAAAAACATATGATCTCATGTTCTTTCAATAGAAGAATGAACAGAGTTTGAGTTTCCCAACATATATTTTTATAGTAATAAAAGTAAATGTACTGCTGTATAAAATAGCATGGATAAATATCATAAACATAAAATGAAGTTATAAAATCTGTCGTTTCATCCATATGCTTTCCACAAACAAACTGACCTTGAAGAGGTGGATGATAGCGATTAAGGGAGAGAAAATGGGAGTATCTGCATTGCTGGTACTGTTCTAGTTCTCATGCTTTGTGGTGATTCCACAGGTATGTTCCTATTGTGCTAACTCTTCAAGCTATACATTTATGAATTATGTTTCTGTACATATGTCACACTTCAAAGAAGTATTTATTTTTAAATTGTAAGTTGGTATGATCTCACTTATATGTGGAATATAAAAAAGTCAGACTCACAGAAGCAGAGAGTAGAATAGTGGTTGCCAGGACCCAGGAAGTGGAGAGAGATGAGTAGATGTTGATCAAAGGGTACTAACTTTCAGTTATAAGATGAGCAAATCTTGAGGCTCTAATGAATAGCATGGATCATGATGTTAATTTGATTATAGTAATCATCACACAATGTATGTGTATATCTAATCTTAACATTGTATATCTTTATTATATTCAGTCTTTGTCAATTAAATATTTTAAAGTAAAAATAAAGAAAAACAAAAATTAAAAGTTTAATTTATAAAAGATAACATAATACCAGAAATAATGTTAATACATAATGCAAAATACATGTAATAAGAGTCTATACATTTCTGGAAGAAAAATATGGCAAGAGTTGGCTTAATAATTTTTAGCAACAAAATAAAAATTGCAAGCATGATCAAATATAAGTTGTATAGTGTTCATGAGTTAAAGACTAATTATGGCTAATTAGTGGCTAATTGTGGCTCAGAAGAGTACAAATATTCTGGGTATAGAGACCACAGTTAAAATCTTTATTCATCTTCAAAAAAATAATGGCCAAGGTACTAAACATTATCTTCAACAACAATTTTAAAATAAATATAGGAATAAATTTCAAAAACCTCATAGCTCAGTTGTCAATAAAAGCAAAGAACTCTATGAAAGTAGAGGAAAGGGATAACAAAAATCTCATGATAAAATTTTTAAAAGAACTCAGTTTCATTGAGTAATCTAGAGAGAGACTTAAATATCTCACTAAAAGGGAATTGAAAAAATATCTTCTTTCAATATAACTTTTACCGATCATCATTGTCAAGGTCATGCTCCCTAACAACTATTTGGAATGCAGAGATTCTGTGCTGCCAGTTTGTGCTGGGCCATATGCTGCAATGATCAGTAAAACAGAATATAAAATTAACATCCACTATAAACTGTGAAGAGCCTAACATGGACAGGTGCCTGAGCAGAAGGCCATAGCATATTCACACAGAGGTGGACCAAGATAATTCCTACCAAGCTTATCCTCAAAAAGTAGAAGTTTTGGGACAGTTCCAGCATATTTATGTATAGGCGATAATGTCCCCAACATTCAGTGCAACATAGGATTATTGTGAACATCTGATCTGAAAATATTTCAATATTTACACTATTACCTTTTTGTCCTCTCCTCTACCACCACCACATCATTAGTAAAACCTAATAAAAATTTACTATGCTACTCACCCTGCTAATTTAGTATCTATTTATTAATAGTATCCAAAACAGCTCAATAATAATGACAATGACAATAATCACCAGATAACAAATACTCATGTGCCAGGGACAGTGTTAAGATCTGTATGTAAGTATCTAATTTAATCTTTTTAATACAATAAGAATTACCTTAATAGTACCAGCTCTGCTACATGCATTCAGAAAATTAAGGTGTAGAAAGGGTAATCATACAGAGATGAAGTTCAAGCACTAAGATCTGAACCCAGATACATATGACTAAGTTTGTGCTCTTATCATTGAAATTGAAGGTATTGGTGTTAACTTTTAGTTTTTGAGAAAACTGAAGTTTGAAAAGATGGTAGAAATAGGCCAAAGTCACATACATTAAAAAACATGTAAAGTAGAATTAAATGCAATTCCATCTGACTTGCAAAGCATAGCATTAGGAACACAAAAGGCTTTATATTATAATATGCTAATATAGATTGTGGATCTCCAGAAAGGGTCTAGAATGTGAAGCACATCATTAATATTTTGATGATGGAATTCTTTTTATTTGATACCTATTTACATCACTAGTAATAATATATGTAGTTTACATATATCTATATACATATGTTTATTCATTTAAAAGATAGATTGGGGAATGCTTTACTGTGCCACAGTGTATAAAAGTTTAAAAATGCATATTTATTGAGAAAGATTTAGAAAATATATAAAAGCACAAAGCATAATCGGATCGCATTCTCTGCCAACTATAGGATAGATCTATGTATGTATGTCTGCACGCATATATGTAGGTATACATTTGTCTGTTTATCTTTCTTCAATATTCTTATTGGTAGCTGATAGAAACTCAACAAGGAGAAAAATTTTTCTGAAATATTAAAGGATTAGAAAACTCAACTTTTACCTAAAGTGAAAGCATCGCTGTACTAACATCTTTTCCTACATTTGAAGACAACTGGGCCTGCTCAGAAGGCCAGACTGATTTAGGTACCAAGTCATAGTCAAAAGTCTAGAGGATCCAAGCCTGCTGAATCAAGTATTGGTGATCTTCATCTAGATAACATTTTTTTCCTCTCCTGTGTAATACTCTTTCGTAATCAGTCTTTTTCCAAATGATCCCTGTGATAATTTCTATCAAAATTCTTGATTTACCCACTTCCCTAAGCTAAGAGAATTGACACAGGAACATAGAAAGGACCATTAGCTTTTGAAACTGAATCTTAGGCTCAGTGACTCAAGGACAAAAAATGATTGAAACTGAGTTCTTCTAAGGACAATGACTAAAAACACTCTTTTAATTTCTACTGTCTTTTTTTCTGGAGCCACCCAGATTTCTGAGTTAAGCTGTATCTCCACAATCGATTTTTTTTCCTTTTTCTTTAAGTCAGCCAGCACTGACTAAAACCAAGAGGCTCTATGTTGCATTGATTGTACCACTCATATTGTATGTACTTCTGGGAACTAAACCTTTAAAGGAATGCTATTAGGAAGGTGACACTTGAAAGTGACCACAGTAACCAAATGACATCTTTTTTTATAAAAGTATAAGAATGTGAATATTATTCTTTTAAAATTTTGTAGGATAAGACTTGATACAAAAGAAGCCAATCAGAACTATATCAACCAAAGAAATTCAAAACTTGAATATGTTACTGTTTGAGGTAGCTAATTCCTTGTCCATGATGGTATTCAGTGAGCCTAGATGATTGTTAAAACTCTCCTCTACTCGAATAATTGATCTTAAAATTTAATGATTATTTTTGCATAAAAAAAATGAATAGCTATACTGTCATGAAACAACAGTGAAGTGCTCCATACTCTTACAAAAAGTTTTTCACTAGAATGATTATATGGAATATCAGATATTTTATAATTTAAAAACTTCCACTTGCATAACTTTTAGATTAAAAATTAGGGAAAGCTAATTATGACTTCTGTCTCACGGCACTAAGAAGGGGAAAAGAAAAAGTCCACTATTTCGTGTAATGGTGAAAATAATGTAAAGACATCTTATGGGAGGGCAGGAAAACATTTATTTATATTTACAAAGCTTGAGCACTAGTAACAGCACTTTCCATTTCATGTACATTGCAAAATTTTAAACAGTGAAGTCTCTTTGGATGTTAAGCAATTAAGAAAGAAAATTATTATGAGAAAACATTTTAATGGTATAAGGATTTATATTTACAGGAATAAAAGAGAAAAAATAGTAGAAAGGAGTGAATTATCTGGCCTTTGGGAAAATAACTGGAGTGCCAAGCATGTATTTGCAAAAAGTGCCAATATTATTTTGTCTTAAGCAAATAAAATTTCTTAAGAAAACATTTCATTCAAAAAGTCTTATCAAAGGTACTCAGAAAAGCTACAGAGAACCCATAATCTGCTTTCTTTGGTATCGCCAAAACATATACATTTAGATTTTGCATATTCTCAGTAGCAATGACCAACTTGTAAGGATCATGAGAAAGATTACTCAGCACTGCGTACCTGGAACATGTCCTTTTGCCTATTTTGAACATCATCAGTTATGCTAGATCTCCTGTGAGATAGACAGGACTAGGTAAACTTGTAAAAAACAGAAGAGGTACCAGCTGAAGTAAAGAAGAAAAATAAATGTTCTCTTAAAAATTGGCAACCTCAAGAAATTCCTCAAATAAAGAAGTACTTTTATTTAAGCAGCAATACTCTGGACTTTTAACTTATCTCCTACATTCTTTATTTAGTAAGTTTTTTAGTGGTAATGGAATAAAACTGAACAGAAATTATTAGCTAGTGTTTAATTTAAAAAAAGAAGAATGTGGTGTTATAGGTTACCATTTTTGTATACCTTAAATATATACAATAACATTTATTTTTAAAAAATTAAAATAATAATAAGAAAAAAAAACAGGGCAGGAAGAATTAGATCTGCCTACTTCAATGAGGAATGTGGAGGTTTAGGATGCCCTACCTACTCAGCTCAGTGTACTTTTAAGAAGACCCAATATCGATCACATACATAGGGACATATTTGAGCTATGTTGAAAATGTATTTTCAGTCTGAGGAAAAAGGAAGTTAAAAGCTGTTTCTCCTAGGTCAGTTATATTCATCAGAAAATAAAGTATCTGATAGTACTAACACCATTCTCACTTCATCTTCTAACTCTGGTCTAAATAGATCAATTATCTTAACACATCTTTTGCCACTTATGATTCCAGTAAACATATACACCTGTGTATATTAACAAAATAGTTCTGACAGTAAATGGAATGAGAATTCTCAATACCTAGACTACCAAGCCCATATGCCTCCTGAATCTAAGAGGAGGTAGTACACAAATGCTGAACATCCAAATCAAGAGCATAATTGGTAGCCTAGGTCTAAATTTCTCTGAGGAATCAGAAAATATAAATTCTCAGAAGTAATACAGAAAAATAAGTCATAAAATTTAAAGAAGTATAAATAAATCTTAGCATGTCCTGGAAGGACAATATGGAGTATTCAGCCTATATTGATTAGAACCTGTAAGATTTCGGACATTGTGCTAGTCATTCAGGAAACTGGAAAGAGTAAGATAACACATATGTTCTAATGAACACTATTGTGTATAAGGGAACTTGTATAAGGGTAGATATAATAGAAAGGATTTACTCTAAGTAATAAAGGAAAAATACTGTCAGGTAGAGAAAATGGCATGAAAAAAGCTTACTGCTAAAAGTTAGATTAGTTTGATACAAAATCAGTGGTGGAACTTCGAGTGGAAGACATATTGAAGAAGAACAGAAAACATATTAGATACATCTTGCTGCGTAATTGTGCCTTAGATATGAAGCAGAAGAGTTTCAACTTTGTCATGAAGATAATTTGGAATACCTTATTATGGAAAATATAAGAAATGATGAATTGTTGATGGATGAAGCAGAAGTAGAATAGAGACAGGAAAATCATTGAGGAGACCATAAAGTTTCTTTATAGAGAATAATGAAAATTAATGGAAATTGAAATAATGGAATGACTGAAGAAAATATAAAGGGAAGAATCTGAACATTGTTCATTGGTATTCTCAAAATAATTAATGTGCTATGTAAAAGATGAAACAGATGACATTCCAGATGAGCAAACATAAAGTGAGCAAAGACAAGAATGTGATTATTATTCATTAGGATCAAAGAGAAGACTAAATGCAATGGGAACCGAAACAATACTTTGTGAGTGGAATATTTCTTACTTTCTAAAATTAGGAAAGTTCTAATTAGTAAACTCATACAATAAACAAAATGTTTTCATAATAGGCTGATGTATTTATTACATAATTGATGGTTCTACTTTTTCACTGAGAATGAAATGTATAACATATGATGTTCCAAGATCTGCTCTCTACTGTGTAATAATTCTTTGAATGTATTCTATTTATGACAACCTTAAGAGGTATATTCTATCATTGTTACCATTTTACAGATAAGAATATTGAGACTTAGAGAATTAAGTAACTTGTTCATGATTGCAAGGAGAGAGATTTAGGTATGAAGAATCCAGAATACAAGATAGGGGCAAAAATAAGCAACCCATTGAAAAAAATTAAATGTATCATAAGGTGGGGAACACAAGAATAATTATAAATGTATAGCAAACATATTTTTAAATGTTAAACTCTAAAATAACCGATTGGATGTAAATTAAATTTCAATAAGTTGTTGCTTTTGAACTCCGATTAGCAGAGATGAAGATTGACAGTTTCTAATGTAGCATATAATATGGAAATGGGTATATTTACATATTGCTTCAGGATATAATTCTATTTGGTTTTATTGTACATAGACTTTCTACTACAATGTTGAATAGTTGTGACGAGAGGGAAAATCCTTATACCCAATCTTTGGAGGAAATATCTGATTTCTCTCCATTAAGTATGATATCATTTATAGTGTGTTTGTTGATATTATCAAGTTGAGGACAAATTTCTATTTTGCTAAGAGTTCCAATCATGATTTTTGCCAAATGCTTTTTGCTGCATCAAATGATATAATTATACAACTTTTCTTTATTAACATGATGATATGGTGGATTATATTGTTTCTTAAATGTTTAATTAGACTTGCATATCTGGAATAAATCCAACTTGGTTGTGGCTTATAATTCTTCTTTAAAATTGTTGAGTTGTATTTGCTAATATTTTGTTCAGGATTTTGCATCTACATTCTTGAGAGATATCAGACTATAATTATCATTTCTTATAATGTCTTTATATTGTTTTGATTTTAGGGTAATGCATATAGAACAGAATGCATTAAGAAGTGCTCTTTCTACTTCTATTTCTGGAATAGAGAATTGGTATTATTTCTTCTTCGAATATTTGGTAGAAGAAAAATTGTTTAGGACTAATGTTCTCTTTTTTGAAAGGTTATTAATGAAATAATGTCTTTAATAGCTATAACCCCATTTAGATGATCCCTTTATATGAGCTTTGGCAATCTGTGTCTTTCAAGGAATTGGTCCATTGCATCTAAGTTAGCAAATTTGTAGCTATAGAGTTGTTCATAGTATTTAGTAATTTTTCAATTATCTTTTAATGCCATGCTAGCAGTAATGATGACCTCTCTTTCATTTCTGATATTAATAACTTGTATATATTCTTTTTTTCTTTGGTTAATTTGACTAGATGTTACAAATTTTAGTCATATTTTCAAAGTGAAACTAGCTTTTGGTTTCACTAATTTTCTCTATTGAGAATGAGAAACTCCTGTGGGGATCTCACTCTAATGTGCCCTCAGCTTCCAGTAGTTTGTCAGCATTACCAGGTGTTTCTTCTAAATTACCACTCAGAGGCTTATGCTCCTTGCAAGCTAATCTAGACTTCAATTCTCTGTATATGCTGTCTCTCCAGATTTCAGGGTGATGGTTTGCTGTGTGATCTCAATTCACTGATATGTCCAAGAAAAGTTATTGATTTCAATTTATTCAGGTCTTTTGTTGTTGTCAGGATGAAACTGACAGCTTCCATGCTTTTTGACTATTTAAGGCTGAAACTGGAAATCTCTGAAATTTCTCCTTTTTAATAGTTTTATTTTCCTAATGATCCTCATGTTACAGTCACATCTGTTGCCACCATGCTGGACTCCCCCTGAGATAGTATTTCTAACTCTAAGACTGCCCCTACTGGTTCTACTCACTCTTTGCATCATCCTGCCTATGGGTTAGGGAGTATGGTGTTATATTCCTGGTTTGATTATGTAGTTTGTCATGATTCATGCAAGGTCAGAAATCATGTCACAGATCAATAAGCTTGGCATGTAATTCCCCTCAAATTTCACCATTTGTATTTTCTTGCACTTTCTAGGAAACACACAGAAAGAAATATTCTTAGATGACTGTGAACTACCAGTGAGTTCAGAGGATATTGCAATATCCCCTTAATGTTCACAGTAATTATCTCTCATACCACACTAAGTTTAGCCCAGACAGTGTCTAAAAATATCTCTTCTTCTAGTCTCCAATCTTTTCCCTTGCCACTTCTCAAAATCATTCCTTTGGTCTTTTGCTTCCTTGGTGTCCTTCTTCAGCGTCCCAACTCTAGCCTAGATATGCTCATATTCTGGACCTCCACTTTGATTTTATCCTCCAGTAGCAGTGGTTTCTCCATATTGGAGAATATATTAGATGTTCAGATTCTTCCTACTGGAGAATAATCAAGTGGCTCAAATAAAATGATGTTGACACTCGAATGAAAACCAAAGCCCACATTGTGATTGATAGTGCTTTATGCAATCTAGACTCAATTTAACCCTCCTTCTTACCCTTTCTGTTTCTTATACATTCTTACCCCCTTCCTATTCCTCAAACACATTAAACATGCCTCTGTCTCAGGAAATTTCTGCTTGCACTTCCCTGCCTAGAATGTGCTTCCTCTTGGGTCCCTCCCTTTCTTCTGTTGCTTCTCTTCCTATTGCTTATTGAAGTGTATTATTACATGTGTGGGAAGATATATTTGATTTTTCCTTACTTCTTTCTCTTCCAGGTAAGAAAGGATTCTTTGGTATAACACAGTAGAGAGAGAAAAAAATTATGGCATATTATGTTTATTCATTCAAAAAAGAACACATGGAGGGTAGGAAAAATGGAACTGGTCAGAGCAGCGAGGAGAATGTGGCATGAGAAGAGTGTGGAAAGCCACGTAGGGGACTGTTGGTTCATGTTTGGAAGCATGAATGTTATTTTTAAGTGGAAAAGAAAGCAATTAAATGGTGTTAGGGAGGACAGTAAGAAAGTATTTTATGTTTTTAAATTATCATCTTGGTTGCTGTGTGGAAAAAAATGTAAAGTGGCAAGATAATTAGAGATGTGAGCAGTTAGGAGGGTATTGCCATATTCTAGATGAAAAATGATGGTGATCTCCATCAGAAGTGAAGAACAGAAGTGGGTGGCACACATTTTTGTGAGGCAGAATGAAAGTGACTTCGGTTGGCTAGATTGGATGTAGGGGTAAAGGAAAGAAAGTGTCGAAAGTATCACAGCCCTGATATGTGTGACAGGGTAGCTGCTGGAGCCGTTTATCAATGTGTAAAGGTCTGTGGGAAAAAAAGAAGGGACATGGGGAGAAGGAATCAATCATCAGTTCAGCTTAGTTGTACTCAGTATGAAATATCTTAGAGATAGGCAAGTAGATGTTTGAAAAGATAATTAATACACAGGTATAGAGCTTGGAAGAGAGGTTGGAGCTAATGAGAGAAAATTGGGAGAATTTTTCTTATGTTATACCTGCCTACCTAAAGAATATATCTTCTAAATATAATATATCACAATGTAAGTATATCTATTGTTCTAGCTCTTTCCAATAAAATGTCATATGTTGATTCTAGTATGAAGAAAAAGACTAATAGTTATTGAACATATACTATCTACAAAACACTGATAGATGCTTTAATTTTTTCTTTTTTTTTCTTTAATTCTTTTCTCAATAATGTTATACATTTAATTATTTACATTTAACCCATGGGAAAACTGAGGGGTTTAAAGAGGTTAATTGAATTATTGCAAGATTGTCAGCTTATAAGGGACAGAACCAGGATTCAAGATCAGATTTCTGTTTGAAACCCATGCTCTTTCTATACCAACAGTAATGTAAACATGTATTTCTCCCTTTCTTACTGAATGAGAACTAACAAAGGAAGGTAACTTATTTCCAGAATGGAGACAAATACGGTGATGTTACTATAAAAACATGTATAACAACAGTAGCCCCTCTTGTCCTTAGAAGCTATGATTGCCTCCCAGTAAAAGCTATGAATATTTTATCAGAGCTTGTTGAAGAAATGGTAGTATGAGTAAAGCAGCATTTTCATTTACTTACAAACATGAATATTTTTTAAAAGTTCTAGTTTGCTTACAATTTCAAAAAGTGTAGGAAGTCAATTTCATTACCAAAAAGGAAAAAAAATAAGAGCTATATCTTGGTAGCCATTAGGTATTTCCAACACAGAAACTTAGTTTTGGGGGGGCTTAAGTTATTCCTTAAAGTAAAAATTAAACACTTGATCAAAATTCTGGTACTGTTTAGCATTAGAATTACCTGGAGAGCTGATATTTGCTGTTCTTGCTATTTTTGACAAGGGGCAGGGATGACGAGAAACATTGGCTCCTAAGAGGATTTTTCCAAAATGTGATCATGCATTTTTTTACAACATGAGGAGTTCTACTTTATTAGCTTACATAATTCCATCTTATTTGGAATATGAAGTGATTTTTCCCTCCCTTTCTTTCTCTGAGGATTTTGGAGAGAACAGGTTTGTGGTATGAACATACTAGAGATATTTCTTTTTGTTCTTGCTTATGCATGAAAATATTTTATTATCTCTCTGAAAATATTACAAAGAAATCTAAACATTCTCTTTGATATATGTATATATATTTTCTACTTTGTGTAACATAAAGAAGTTGTTCTATTACATCTGTGTAACTATGCCATTTCATATTTAGACCATCTAAAACAGTAGCAATAATAATATTAAAGATCTTTTAAATACTGAAATTCTTTTTGAAATAAAATTTAATTATTTTATTCTTTCTCATTGCTCTATTAGAACATCATTTTGAATATTAAAATTTTAGAATTAAAAGCCAGATATTATAAAGTATATTTTTTTTACTCTGAAAGGAGGAGAAAGCAGAGGAAGGAGGATGAAAAGAGTATTATTTATTGAGAGATTAATATATTTCTTTGTGAGATTACATGTATGGTTTTCAATACTTTACAATTTACATTTCTGTCTATTTTAAAGATGATTAAAGTGATACTCAAAATTATTGAATAATTAGCTCAAGCTGACATGATTAGTAAGGAAAAGAATCATGCAAGTTTTGGAATGTAATTTGAAATGAAACAATTGTCTAAACATATCCCTGTATTACTAAGAATGCCTAGATTCCATAATTTGCTTTTAGCATCTCTTAGAGATCTATAGAAATTCCCAAATTTTTAATGGCAAGTGAAGAAAATAAAGTCTGTAAAGGAAAACAATTAGTATCAATGTCATTTAACAAATAAGCACAGAATCAGCTCTTGTTACTCTGATTCTTTTTTCATCGACATTTCAACTTCACTAGCTCAATAGATTTTGTGTGGATATACCACCAGTTGTTTATCCATTCATGTCTATTTGCTTTTTATTTGGGCTTAATATTGTTACAAAAACATCTTTTCTCTGGTTCATATTTGATATATCTTTCTGTATTACTTTATTTCCAATCCCTCTATATTCATTTGTATAAATTATTTCTTTGCTATACAAAATATTGTAATTTCTTTGTTTATTTAACTATCTGAGGGACCCAGTCTTTTGAGTTGGTCCTACGCCAGGGTCTCTTGAAGCAGAGCTTGACATAAAATTCTGGTGCACGTCATTATTGAAAGAATATTTGTAGGAGATATCTGTTTTAAAAAGTGAGGGAAGTGGAATAGAACTGGGGCAAAGAGCTAATCAAAGATGTACTTCCAATGATGTCTACTTTTAGATTGATCAATTGAGAAGCTCTGAATCACAGAGTTGTTTTGTTCTCTGTATCAGTAAATCATTGCTATAGGTCACCTCTGATTGAAGGGCATACATTTTCATGCCTGTTCTGGTGAAGTTATTCCCTTAGACAAGAGAAATTTTCCAAAGAAGAGGGAAGCTGTGAACCACCAGATATCCAAAGCAACTGGGATACAGATACCGGTACACTGACAATGAAAGGGATGTGGGTACAGCACCGGCATCCTCTCCTCTAGTCTACTGTTTGCACTGTTCAACTCGTCTTACTTCTCACATCAGTTAATTCATTCTGGGAACAGTTTCTCTATGATTCTCCAAACACAGATTCTGGGGGAAGTTTCAAGAGGAGCGTTTTTGAAAGATACAATAACCCTCATCTTAAATGATTTCAAGGATGTTACTGATATTCACTTTCACCTTTACCACCAATTCTAAATTTCCATTTCTTCAAAGAAAACTTCTGTTGGTGTAGGTGTCTTGCCTAGGAGAATGAAACAGGCCATCATACCTGAGTTATCATATCTGTATCAAGCCATTGTTATTGTCCTTGTCCATTTTAAGATGAAATTGTTAAATAAAATAATTACCTAGTTTATTACTTAACCATTCCATGTTTTTCTTCCTGCCACCATTATATTACAGCACACTTGCTTCTCATCATTATGGAAGTCAGTGAACCTTGACAGTGTATTAACTCTTTTCTTTGCCTGCTAGCTAACAAGGAGCCCAAGATGAAGAGTATGCTTTAAATTTAATAGGGATGTTTCTGAGTCCCCTGGTGGAAATAGTACTTCTCTGAGAACCAAATACACTGGAAGCACAGAAACTAATATTAAAGGGAAAAAGGAAACAAACATTCTCCAAGTACATTACCAGGAGTGTTGTTTTCTAGACATATGGAGTCAACATATCAAGGAACAGAACTACACAATAAATATAGACTGAGGGTTTACATACAGGAGAGCATACCAGCTCCTCAGGGTGTCATAATCAAGCTGATGCTCAGATTAAAAGCCACTTTTAAAAAACTGTTTCATCTCTATCAGTCCAGCAGCTTCTGTGACGTGGTATGTGGTAAATATTAGGACCAGTGAATAATATAAATTTGTGCCCACCATTATACCTCCTGTCCTGGAGTGAATCCCTTGGCCTGAGGAGTGTTCTGTGGGATCCCATGTTGGCAGTTAGTACACACTAATGAAATATTTGATGGTGGTGCTGGCTAAGGCACTGCTTACTAGAAAGGCAAGCTCATACCCAGAATATATCCCATACAGGGGGAGTCATTGCCCTTTTCAGGGAGGAAGGGATTCCATGTAACCAACATTCTACCATATGGTTTGTTGGTCTCCTCGTGGAATTATACCCTATAGAGGTCTCAAAGTTGATCATTATTTCTATTTCTCTTCGTGTCCATTTGGCTAATTTGTATCTTCAAATAATCTGAACATTTAATTTAAATTATAAAGTAAAATGGAATAAAGATTCTCATAGTATCCTCACTACCTTTTTAATATCTAAGGTATCTGCAGTTATATCTATTTTTAAAATATGTTGCAATTTTTGTTCTCTTTTTTCTCTTTCTCCCTCTCTCCTTCTTGCATAGCATATTTTAATTATTAATCTTTTCTAAAAGTCAACAAATGTGCTTGTCAATGTCCTATTTTATATTTTTTATATTCTTTGGGTTTAATCCTTTCTTGAGAACAACAAATTAAGCTTCTTGTGACAAAGTATAGATTTTTTTAAAAATTTAGATACCTTTCTGATATATGCCATTATTGTTATAAATTTTACTCTGTGAAATTATTGCTTTAATTGCTTTACATGAGTTTTGATACATTTTTCTTTGTTATTATTATTTAGCCTACCTTAAATAATATTTTATAACAATTGTGAAGACTGCACATATTGTTTTAATTGAAGAACTGACATAATATGGCCATTTAGAGTGCAGAATACAAAGTCAGAGAAATGACATGGGTTTTAATACCAGCTCCACCTTTTACTACCTGCACAATCTTAAGCAAGTTACTTAATCATTTTGCATATGGTTTCCCCATATGTAGGGTGAGGATGAACTCATATCACCTACTTCACAGAGTTGTTATAAAAACATAGAGAGCTCTCAGAATAGTGTTTAGCACATAGTGAGTAGTATATATATTTTGTTAAATATACAAGTAATCAAATAAATTAAGTGACTGTGTTACTTATAAATTCTTAAGCATCTTTACTGAGATTAATTAACATACTATAAAATTTATTTGTTTAAATTGTGGCATTCAATAGTTCCATATATTCAGAGTTATGTAATAATCACCACAATCTAGGCTTAAAAAATTTCCATCACTCCAAAATTAAATTTGTTACCCATTGGGGTCACTACCTATCTCCCATACCCCAACACGATTAACCATTTATCTAAGTTCTTTCTCTATAAACTTGAATCTAGACTTTTCATGTAAATGGAATCATAAAATATGTAGTAATTTGATTGGATTATTTCACATACAAGAATATTGTCAAGGTTCATCATGTTATAGCATGTATCAGTAGTCTTCCTTTTATGGCTGACTTATATTCTATTATAAAGATATGTTACAATTTGTTCAGCCATCATCAGTTGATGGGCATTTGTGTTGTTTTCACCTTTCACATATTGTCAATAGTGCTACTATAAGCATTTGTGTACAAGTTTTTGTTTAGACACACATTTTAAATTCTTTTGGATGTATATATAAAAGTGAAATTGTTGGGTCAAATGATTACTCTGCATTTGTTTTTTGAGGAATTGCCAAAGTCTTTTCCAAAGTTCTTCCTGATCTTGTAGAAAAACATTTCAACCTTGTGAGTTTTTCATAGATGCTCATAGAGTTACTATCTTGTCATTTCTTAGTCTAATACAACTTTGCTCCACATACCTAGTCTGTACTATTATTGTCAAATATATTATTGTGTAATGTTATAAACCCAACAATAAAATTATATGCATATATTTCATGCAGTTACTCTTTAAATCAGTTCAAAAAAAGGAAGAGTAATAAAGATGCAATTACACTTTTATAATTACTTACATAATTACCTTTACTGACATTTTTAATGTGTTTTTACATTACTGCTTGGTTTCACTAGCTTTAAGCCTGAAGAATTCTCTTTAGTGTTTCTTATAAGGCAGCTCTGCTAGCAATACATTCTGTCAGATTTTGTTAATCTGGGAATATCTTCATCTTACCTTAATTTTTGAAAGACAATATTGATAGACATGAAATATTTGGTTGACAGTTTTTAAATTTCAGTACTTTAAATATAATGTACCTTGTTCTCTATTGCTTCTGATAAGAATTCAGTTGTTAATATTTATTGGACTTTCCTTATATGTGATGAGTCATTTTTTTTCTTACTGTTTTCAAGACTTTGTCTTTGGCATCAACATTTCGACTATGACGTGCCTAAGTTTGGGTTTCTTTATGTTATCATATTTGGAGTTCATCAAACTTCTTAAATTTGCTGATTAATGTTTTTCATCAAATGTAGGACATTTTCAGTCATTATTAGAATATTTTCCTGAGCTATTCTCTCTCTTATCTATGGTTCATTTTTCTTCATTCTTTTTTCTCTTTGTTCTTAAGGTTATATGACTTCTATTGAACTAGCATCAAGTTTACTGATTCTTTTGCCAACACAAATCTACTGTTGAGCCCATCTAGTGAAAGTTTCATTTTCATTATTGTATTTTCAATTATAAAATTTCTATTTGGTTCTTTTTTAAATAGTTTATCTCTGTTGACTGATATTTTCTATTTTTAGACATTTTCATCATATCTTTTTTTACTTCTTTAGACATAATCTCTTTTAGTTCTTTGAATACATTTATAATGGCTACTATAAAGTCTTTGGTAACTACAGCATCTAGACTACTTCAAAAGCAGTTCTCTACTATATTTATTCTGTGAGAGTCATTATTTTCTGTTTCTGTGCATGTCAATTTTTTTGTTGAAAATGGAACATTTCAGAGACTATATTATAGCAACTCATGGTGCTGATTCCTCTCACCTCCAAATTATGTTGTAGATTTTTGATTGGACATTTATTTACTTGCTTAATAACTTGGCTGAATTGATTCCATGAAGTCTATTTCTCACTGAGTATGGCTATGTGACTTTTAATGTTCTTGCTCAAATTTTTCCTTATTTTAATATTTTAGCCTAGCTACCTAGAGGTTGCCCTTGGATCAGTATAAGGCATTTATTTCTCAAAGTTATGCTTAAGCTCTCTTAGCCAGTTAGAATTTCAACATTGGATATATCTGTGGCTTGGAGACTGTTATCACAGTTAAAGGCATTTATGTTTGTCATATATTCACCCAAGTATGAGTAGCTTAGATCTTCCCTCTCCGTTCACTCCTGGGAGGGCACAACCTTGGCCATGCACACAATCTTCCAGGTTGCCAGAGATAAATGTGATTTTATTTTTAAGAGTTGTCCCTATGTAAAAGTAGCTTATTGTTCAGTCAGAAATTGATTAGAGATTGTGCTTAAACCAGTGCCATTGAGACTTCTGCCCTTTGTTAATTGATCTTTATTTAGTCAAGGCATGCTTTCAAATGTTCTCTGCAGTCTGCCCTGATTGCTCCCGAGTAAGTGCAGCTTAGAGCCTACACATAGCTTTCAAAACCCCAGAGTTGGATGTGCTCACAGGAGGGCCCTTCTTGTCTGATTCATTCCCTGGTTCTCTCTGTTACAATTCTGATACTTAGCAGTTTTCCTTATTACTACTTGTACCATGGAGTTATGATCATGTCTTCTTAATTGCTATCCACCAAGACCTCAGTTGCTTTTAACAACACATTTAGTCATGGAATTCTTCATATTTTGTTCCAAATAAAGTTAGTTCTCTCATGTAGAGCTGCACTCTTCATCCTTAAGGACTGCTTCTCCAGCCTGTTTTTCCACATAGGCAGAACCTTTATGCCACTGCACAAGAATTGGGTACAGGGACAGCAGCCTTCTTCTGAAGTGACAGCTCTGTTTTATGAGTGAATGCTAGAGGGGACCCTAATCTTCTTGGCTTGCCTTTTTTGGTGTGAAATCTTTGTTCTATGAATGAGCTTGGAGCTTTAGTATAATAGAGCAAGATATAGTATTCTTTGTCTATTGCACCTGGGGTAAAGCTCCAGCCCTATGAGTAAGGGCTAGGTGGAGTAAGAGTGCCTTGGTTCTCTCAACCACATCTGCCTGGAATAGAACTTATATGGCTGAGGGTGAGGTTAGAAATTCTTATAGCCTCTTCCCCTCCACCCCCACATTGAGACTAAAACCCTTCTGGAATCTGAAAGGGAGAGAGGTGCCCTACCTTCTTGGCTTCACTTTCCTAGATTAGATCTCCTGGAGTAGTTTTCATAAGACAGAACCTGCGATGGGCAGCTGGGAGGTGTGAGTAGAGGCCAAGGTTATGTTGTGGCTCAAATGTCACAGTCTCTTACTAATCTCACTAATTTTAGAAGATTTTCTTAAATAAATGTTTCTCCATTTGCTCTCTGTATGCCTGTAGGAAAATTTCCAGAGGCTTTAAATGATTATTTTTCATAATTTTTTCTATTAAATAGTTAAATTGCTGGCAGTTGGAGACAGCATTTGTAGGGACTTCTCATTTCTCTATTCCAGAAGTTGTATTTATTTATACATTTTTAAAACTGAAAGTAATTTTTAGCAATATAGACAAATATTTTCATTTAGAAATGAAGAAGTTTACGTCAGAGTAACTTATTCAGGAATATAGAGTTAACTTAAAACAAAGGCTGCAATAGACACCTCAATGTGAGAGTGGCTTGTCCAAAATATCCCCCACCCTTCAATCCTGTGCAAGTTGACTCTTTTCCCTGCAGCCTACTGACTTTCAAAATTTTCCTGACTTGGCCAGTGGCTCCTTGCTCAAGCTGACTCCTGTATCTTTTTGATCTATCTCCATAATTCTTTGAATAGCTCTCTACTTTCCAGCACATACACACATGAAAAACAATGTTTTATGTTCATGTTTTATTGTCCACACCTTAGTTCTGGAAACAGATATTTCTCAAAGGAGTTTTGACTCCTTTCTACAGCAGTTTTAAGAGTATAAAATATAATCTGCAAATGCTGAGAGCTCTAATGGAATTTTCTTTCCATTCTCTCTTATTAAAATACTTCAGTATAGAAATGTCCTATCATCCCTACAAATTTGTCTGAGCCAGAATGGGCCCAGATAAATTTATCTGAGTCTTACTACAGATTATTTTCCCATTTAGCTTAGACTTACCATACATTTCAACCAAGTCTTCACTAAAATAACCCATTATCTTGTACCTTTTCTGTGATGCCTGTTTTCAAACCTATAGCAATATAATCTAATTCCTTCAAGAACGAAGTTATCAAACTTAAGAGAAAGAAAATTGAACATAAAGTTTAAAAATATAAGTTTTATTCATTTCAGGGAAAAATATCAAGTGTGTTTGGTAACTGCAGAAAGTCAAACTGTAATTTATTTTATTTTATATATTTTTCAGCTTTCTGAAAGATGATGCATAAATATATTTAGTTCAGTCATAAAATAAGAAATAGACTTGGAAGGAAAGGAAATATGGCAATATGGTGTATAAATTTTATCTTAAATATGAAAAATAAACATCAAATTACTAAAATTAAGTGGTAGGCAATATATAATATTTTCATATTTTTGTATAATTTAGGATTTTAAAAGTTGTTTATTAAAAGAAATGAAAACATATTTTGTTGTTCTTTAAGTCTCTTCAAGGTCATTTTGTCAAATTAACAGTAAACATTCATTTATTTTACACTTGATTCATTACCGAATTTTATTTTAGTTCTTTGCTCTTGTGTGTTGAGATGATCATCTCAGATAATTTTTGTCCTCATGAAACATTTTTCTTTATGTTGGAATGGCTGTTATTTTCTATTATTAATGCTTTGGACATAGACCTAGTAAATACAATTAACTATCTTTTTCTAAAATAACTTTATAATTTTTCTCAACTACACTTGGTGGTAAGTGGTATTGATTGAACATGAAGCTCTAATAACAATTGTCAAAATTATCTGCTCTCTGAGATTCTGTATTGTAAAATTTTAATCCATTAGGTTTTAATAAATCTATTTATCTCATTTACTACTGAAGCGTTAGTCATTGATTGTTTTCAAAAATATGAAAATTAACAAAAAATTTTTTAAAAAATTACTGTTTTGAATCCAGCAGAGATAGATATATAGCTATTTGAAAACAAATCTTAATATAATTCACTAAATTTAAAAGATGATATCCAGTAATTTAACTAAAAGTTTTCTGCCACTTCATATTACTTCATTTGTTATAATTTAAAAGGTTGAAATTGCAAGAACTTGGCTTTAGAATCTCCAAGACATAAAACCTGCATTTGCATACTGTGCATGTAGCCTTGGGAAATCATTTAGCATGCTGGATCCTGTGCAATTGAAAAATAGAATAGTTATATCTACTTTCCAGAATTATAATATTATTATGGCAACATAATGTGTGTGAAGTACACTGCCCATATTTGCTTATATATTTAGGTTATTATCAGTGAATGCCCATTATGTGCTATGAAAAGTTTCCTTATACAAGCATTTGTTTTCCTTCTAATATTTACTTATATAATGAAAATTACCATTAGTGATAATAATAATCATTCTCCATCTTATTTCAGGCCCTACTTTTGAACATTATAAGGTAAACTGGCTTAAAATGATGCCATGCTCTTAAAGAAATGAAGTCACATTAAAAAATACATAACCTTAACTTCATTTTTAAAGCTTAGCATTTCCAATTATTTTCCACTTTATATATCTTTTTTAAGGTTCTCTGGGTTGTATGTGCTTTCTAAAACAATGCACACATAGCTGTCAAAACTAAACTATGCAAAGCAAAGGTCAGACTTCAACAGATAATTCCTGTTCCCATGGAAACTGACTTGGTTTAGGAAAAAGGTGTAAGTGCTTATAAATAATCACGAATTCAAAAACTTCATTGTCTTCCTTTGACAGTAGTCTTGTAAATCTTACCTGAGAAAGGGCCAATTTATAGTCCTATCTAAGAATTTCAAGCATTGACATAATTTATCATCTTTAAGAGGCCTCTGTATATCTTATTTAGGGTCACAGTCCTCCAAATAAAAAGCCACCATTGAAATGAATCAGATATTTTCATTGAGGGGCAAATTACTTGCTTATTACACATGCTTTTTCATCAGTGGCCATAAACTTTCATTTCTTCTGCTTAATAGAAGAGTAAGATACTGAATGATTTAACATTATACCCTTTGGATGTTCATTTGTTTTATCTTTGGGAGAATTTATGTTAGGTCCTCTACGCACTTTAGAGAAAAGTATGGGGAAATAGGATTTTAGGCTGATGCCAAGAGTAGGCATCCCTTGAAAGGGATCAATTATGAATATAGAAATATTTGGGGTTATACTATTTTAGAGATCTATGTACTTGATAAAACAATTATTAGTAGCAACCAAGGTTGAATTGGATTGGAGTCACTTTCCACTTGAACTGTATAATATCCGGAATCAATTATTTATGTCTATATTTGCCTATTTTCATATTGGTATTTAATTATTAGTCCCACATTGATAACAAGCACCTTAGGAAATATTGTGGTGGGAATGATAGTTACTCTATTACCATTTTTCCCTCTTTCTTTTTCAATTTCCCCCCTTATTTCCTGTCTTATTTTCTTTTTTCCTTAAATTTTCCAAATTATCTTAAGAATTCTATGTCAATAGATACAATTAATGAGAAAATTCATGAAAATACCATTAAAAATTCAGAAATTTTTAAATACATATAATTTCACCTTAATAGCATCACAACTAATTTTGTTTGATCTTTCTGTTTTCAAATATTCATGAAAATACCTTTGAATAAAACTTAAGATATAAGTAACTTTGAAAATATAAATTTGTATCAATTATTTTTAAGAGCCTAGGAGGAATGTCTCCTAAAAATAGCTGAGTTTTAAGCTCAAATGAGAATCATTGTTGCTTTACAGCTGGAATAGTTTAAAAGAAACCCTACAATTCAGGTGATTGATGGTCCCATAAGAGATGCAACTTGTTGTAAAAATTACCCCTCTCTGGTAACTGCATATTGTAAACTCTTGCAGCAGGATGTATACTAAGTTAGAGATCCACAAAACCAGGGCACAGGTTAAGAGTTATGATAGTATAGCAGTGTTCTAAATGATGAATAATAAGTGCAAAGGGAGAGGAGATGGATAAAAAAAAATACAAGAGATGTTAAAGGAGAATTCTCTGACTCAATTCTTTTATTTACATGATCAAACCCTAACTCATCCTTTAAGACAAAGCCCAGAATGAAAATTCCTAATGAATTCGAAAGAATGATTGCTCTCTTTTCCGTGCATCCAAAACCCTTTGTTCAAATTACCGGTATATAACTTAACAGAATGTAGAGTTCTCAGAATCAAGAGTATAGATGTTGATCCATGGCATTCAACTCTGTAGCCCTAGTGTTTGCTATTGTATCTGTCAAAAAGTCATCACTGAATATATATTTGCCAAATTGAATTATAGTTCTCAGTTCTTTTTTCCCTTTAAATCTATTATTTGGGATTTGCAAACAAAATCTATGAAGACTAAAGGAATTGAGTTTAGTTACAGTCTGACTTTACAATGGTCTTTAACTAGAAAGAGTCTAACACTAGAGAAATCTATAACTACATCTTTATGTCTAAAATCACAATAAAATAGGTTTAAGCTATAAATATCGGCTTCACGCACTGAGGATGTGATTTTGGAAAAGACTGTTCAACCATATTTTGAGGGGCTATCTTTAAAAATATGACAATTTCTCATCTATGAGCACTAGTATATTTTCTGAATCACTGATATTTTATGCCAAAAAAGAAAAGTATTTAACAATTGTATTTATAAGGTGCATCCTAATATCCAAGATGTTAATGTGAAAAAATGTAGGTATTACTATTGTCATAATACAATGTAGTTTTTAATCTCAGTCAAAATGTTTTTGTAAAATTAACTCAAATACTATAAACTAAAGACCTTTACTCCAACAAATATATTCTAATTTACATGTTTATTTGCTATCTTAATACATTTAACAAAGTGAAATTCTCAGTTTGTGAACAGAAACTCATGCAACACTCATCTAAAATAGAACAGAACTTGGAAAAGTTTCTCTGAATATGTTTAGATAGGTATTTATATATTTTAATAAAATAAGTAGTTATATATAAAATACCATGCCAAATTACTTCATGTCACTTTTCTAAATTTAAAACCTATTTTCTCTGTTCCTTTCCTTCTTTCCCTTACTGAAGAAGTTCTTTTCTCAAATACACAAATACTGCCTCCCTTTGGGGCACTTCAAAATCGAAATTAATTATGCTAATTAGCTCATGCAGGTTGACCTAATTAAATTTAATTAGTTGGTCTTGTTAATTCTAAACATCATCCTTTGGGAGATTTTACCTTTTGGGTTAAACTAGGTAGAAAATCCAACTGCCCATTTATCCTAACACATTTAGAGAGAAATCATAGCACATATCGGTGTTCAAAGGGAGTTTGTATAGTCAGCTAGAAATTGATGATAGCTGTAGCCATTGATTTTGTTAAAATGTAGGTTTCTGGTGAAAATTTACTAAGCTAAATGTCAAGATTTTAATTAGTAATTAAATTATTTCATTTAGATCACAGTCACAAAAAATATAAAATCATGATATATAATGTAACTAATACTCTAACAAAATTTTTTATATTCTCATTAATTTTTAATTATTTCTAGAATGTTGTTTTGGGCACAATTGACTAATACTTAGCTTTTTTTTGACACTTCCATTCCCTGATGTCCTTCCTCTTTGCAGACTCACTGTTCCATTTCATGGAGGATCATTTCCTCAGCCCAGCAAAATTACTGTGTACTTCCAAGGGGTTTTCCCTGGTTTCACTTTCCTTCTCTCTTTAATGCTCTCCCAGGGGGACTTCATTTACTGTACAAATAACTTTAATTACTGTGTGTGGGCCAGAAAATGCTTAAATACTTCTTTCTAGTCTTGTACTTCACTTCATGCTTCAGACATATTTCCAACAGTCTGCTCAACATGTCAATGTTGGTTACCCACATTCATCAAAAACTCAACATGTCCAAGACTGTATTCATCGTTAGTTAATAATATTAATTAGTTAATATTAACTTATTAATAATTAATAATAATAATAACTACTAATAATTAGTTAATTAATAATAATTATATATTATAATTAAATATAAATATATAGATATAATATAATATATAATATAATATATAATACCATAATGTATACATAAATCTTAATAATTATAATTAGTTGACAATTAACTATAATTAATTAATTATTATTATTATTAATGATAATGCAATGAGTGGTCTCACATTTCTGCTAACCAAACTCAGTATGATTTTACTAAGTTTAAAAAATAAATCCATTCTGGTAAACATATCTCCCATAAATAACCACTCCTTAGGTGACATATATACAGACAGCATTTTCTATTAACAGTTCTTTAAATAACATTTGTAAATGATTTTATCTCCTATTATTAGAAATAAACTATGACACTTATTACTTACAAAATTTGGGGATGGGCACAGTGGCTTATGCCTATAATTCTAGCACTTTAGGAGGTCAAGGAAGGAGGATCACTTGAAATCAGGAATTTGATACCATCCTCAACAACATAGCGAGACCCCCAACTGTACAAAAATTTAAAAAGTTAGCCAGGCATGATGGTACTTACCTGTAGTCCCAGCTACTTGGGAGGCTGAGGAAGGAGAGTCACTTGAGCCCACCACGCTTTAGCCCAGCAACAGAGAGAGACCCTGTCTCCAAAAAAAAAAAAAAAAAGGAAAGATTTGATAAACAATCATATGCATTATTGTGTTATATGTATAATAAAAATAAATAAATAAATGGGACTTGATTAAATTAAAAAGCTTACACACAGCCAGGGAAACAATCCATGGAGCTAATAGACAACCTACAGAATGGTAGAAGATATTTGCACACTATACATCTGATAAAGGGTTAATAACCAGAAGCTACAAAGAATTCAATGAAATCAGCAAGAAAACATCAAACAACCCAATTGAAAAGTGGGCAAAAGACATGAACACAAGCTTTTCAAAAGAAGAAAGACTAGTAGACAAAAGGCATATGAAAAATATGTTCAACGTCCCTAACATCAGGGAAATGCAAATCAAAACCACAATGAAATATCCTTTAACTCCTGTGAGATGGCTTTTATCAAAAAGTCCCAAAACAACAAATGTTGGCATGGATGCGGAGAGTTAGGAATACTCATACACTGCTGGTGGGACTGCAAACTAATGCAACCTTTGTGGAAAGCAATATGGAGATATCTCAAAGAGCTACAAGTAGAACTACTATTTGATCTAGCAATCCCATTACTAGGCATCTACCCAAAAGAACAAAAGACATTCTATAAAAAAGACATCTGCCCTCAAATGTTTACAGCAGCACAATTCACAATTGCATAGATGTGGAAACAACCCAAGTGCCCATCAATACATGAGTGAATTAATAAAATGTGGTATATTTATACCATGGAGTTCTACTTAGTCACAAAAAACCAATGGTATTGTAGAACCTCTTGTATCATTCTGGATAGAGCTGGAACCTATTCAACTAAGTGAAGTATCCTAAGAATGGAAAAACAAGCACCACATGTGTTCACCATCAAATTGATATTAACTAATCAACACATATGTGCACATACAGTGGTAACAGGTGTTGGACAAGTTGGGGAGAGGGGACAGTTATATGCATACCTAATGGGTGAGGGAGGTGTGCACCATCTGGGGGATGGACACGCTTGAAGCTCTGACTTGGGTGGGGGCAAAGGCACTATATGTAACCTAAACATTTGTACTCCCATGATATGTTGAAATAAAAATAAATAATAGATGCTGCACAACTGAAAACATATATACATACAACTATTATATATTAATAAAAATGCTTTAATCTCAATGAAGACAAGATACGTCCACTTGTGTAATGAAGCCAACATATTGTTCAGAAGGAATTTTGTAGCTTTAAGTGTATAAATTAGAAAAAAATACAATTTCCAACCTAAGAAGCTAGGGAAAGAACAGCAGATTAAAATTGATGAGATATAAAAAGAAAAAAAATGATGAATATAAATTATTGAAAAAATGTACAATGAAGAAAATATAAAAATCAGGTTTTGACTCTTTAAAAGAAAAATAAAATAAAGTAGAAATCCTGATCAAGGAAAAAAAAAAACAATGCCAAAACCTGACAAGGATATAACAAGAAAGACTAAATTAGAACCATCTCTCTTGTGAATATAGGTAAGAAAATCCTAAGCAAAATAATAGAAAACTGGATCCAGTGATATATGAAAACACAATGATTTAAGCACTAACCTCAAGAAGCCAGAGAAATAACAGAAAATAAAACTTAAAAGAGTTGTAGAAGAATGGAGATACCCTTTAACAATGATTTAATCCAACAATGCAAAGGAGGATTCAGTTGCTAAAATCAATCAACATAATTGCCTGTATTAACAGAAAAAGAAAAATCATTATATTGAATGTCTCAATATATGTAGAAAAACTGTTTGACAAAATTCAACAAGTATTTATTAAAGAAAAAAAGAACAAAAAACTCTTAGAAAATTAGAATGAATTTGATCAATAATTTGACCAGAGTGTCTTCAAATTACCTTTAGCAACCATGTGTAATAGAAGGAAAAAACATCACCAGCTATTTTAAGACTTATTAAAATTCTATAATAATTATAACAGTGTGCTATTGATTCAATGATACCAAACCAAATAAAATAAGAGACTCTAGAGCCCAGGAGCTGACTCCCAAAATGTGGTCACATAATTTGTGACAAAATGCTCATTATACAGTGAGCAAATAATAGAATTACATATATTATATACAATACACTTTATTTTTTAGAGCAGTTATAGGTTCATAGCAAAATTGAATGGAAAGTACAGAGTTTCCACATATTCCCTGCCCCTATACATGCATACCCTCTCCCACTGTCAGCATCCCACACCACAGAGGACATTTGTTGCAATCAATGAACTTACATTGGCACATCATTATCAGCCAAAGTCCATAGTTTGCATTAAAGTCCACTCTTGGTGTTGTACATTCTATGTGTTTGAACAATTTCATAATGACACATGTCCACCTTTACAGTATCCCACAGAGTATATTCCCTATCCTAACAATTCTTTGTACTTCACCTATTCATCCTTCCTTCCCAGCCCCTGACAACTACTGATCTTTTTACGATCTCCATAGTTTTGCCTTCTCCCAAATGTCATATAATTGGAATCGTGCAGTATGTAGCCTGTCAAGGATGTGGAATAGCAGAAAATTTCATTCACTGCTCATGGGAATGGAAAAATGGTACAGTCACTTTGGAAGACAGTTTGGCAGTTTTCCACAAGACTTCTTACAAAACTAAACATACTCTTATAATATGGTCCATCAATTGTGCTTCTTGGTATTTATACAAGAGTTGAAAATGTAGTCTATACAAAAACTTGCACATGAATGTTTATAGCAGCTTCATTTATAATTGCCAAGATGTCCTCCAGCAGGTGAATGAATGAATAAATTGTAGTACATCTGGACAATGAAATATTATTCGGCATTAAAAAAAGAGCTATCATGCCATGAATAGATACGAAGAAATCTTACATGAATATTACTAAGTGAAAGAAGCTAGACAGAAAAGAATTATCTTTTTAACAAATGGTGGTGAGTAGGCAAAGCGTTCTTAAACAGTACAAAAAGGTTCTGAACATAAAAGTATTGCTAAATTGATAAATTGAACTGTTTGAAAATTTAAAAACATCTATTAATCAAAAGACAAGATTGAAAGTGTGAAAATTTAACATATAGAATGGGAGAGATATTGGCTACACATATATTTTAAAAGAAAGAGATATATCCAAATACGGATAGAACTCCAGATATGTTTAAAAATGAGAGATAAAAATATAGAGAATGGGGAAAGGAAAATGTAATACTAACATATACCCATCAAAATGACCTAGACTTCTATGACTTGGGCTTAAATAAATAAATGCCAATGACAATACCAGCCAACTCTTCCCTCAGTTGGGATAAGTCTGAGGTATTCTACTCTGTTTCCCAGAATTTCTCAACAGGATGGAGCAAGCAGCAATTGCTTGATAATGTGTCTGTTATGGTCTGAATGTTTATATCCTCCCAAAATTCATATGTTGAAACCTAATTCCCAATGTGAGAGGTTTCTTACCTCTTCCACCATGTGAGGACAGAGTGAGACGGTGCCATCTATGAACCAGGAAGAGAGCCTGCTCCAGGCCCCAAATCCCCTTTTTTTTACACAAATCTAATTATGTTTCAAAATTTACAGGTCAGTTTTCATTTGTTTCACTGAACAAGTCCTATTGTTCTAGGACTTTCCAGCCTCCAGAACTGTGAGAAATAAATTTCTGTTGTTTATAGGCCACCCAGTTTATGACATTTTGTTATAGCAGCCCAAACAGCCTAAGATAGCAATTGCTATGGATACCAAAGCAGCTCTTTCTGAAGCTGATAATATTCATAAATCTTGCGCTGATTACATGAGTATGTTTAGCTTGTGTAAATTTATGTACCTCCATACTTATAATTGATGAGTTTTTATATATTTGTCTATAAAAATACTTCTATATAAAGTTTTCAAAAGAATATATTTTAAAAGATATAAATAAGTAGATACGTATGTGACAATCCTCACTGAGCCCTGATGCACAGCTTGAAGTGATAAGTACAACCTTCCAGAAATGAGAAACCTGACTGCTCTTTGGGTCTAAGAAAAGCAGTTGGACTTGCTATCTTTTATAGCTAGGAGCTGGGAGTGGAGAGGAAGAAGCACTCAAGTGTCCTCTGACAGCAAGCTGGAAAACACTTACTGGGCTATGGTTAGATAGATAGATGATAGATGGATGGATAAATAGAAAGATAGATGATAGATACGTACATACATAGGTAGATACACTCAAACAACAAACAAAAATGAGATAAAAGTAAAGGCATCAATGGTCAGGAGAATGGCCAGAAAAGTTCTAGTTTCCTCACTTCTGGGAAAGAGGCCTGGGCAGCTAAAGAAATGGAGGCCTGCAACTGTTTCATGTCCTTTCTAGATTTAAGAAGACAGTTGTGACCTCAAATAAGGCAGTCTCTTTTGAGTTTTAGACTCTTTGAAGTGATAAGTACAACCTTCCAGAAATGAGAAACCTGACTGCTCTTTGGGTCTAAGAAAAGCAGTTGGACTTGCTATCTTTTATAGCTAGGAGCTGGGAGTGGAGAGAAAGAAGCTGTGCCTTCTTGGGCAATTTGCATAACCTCCCTCAGGAGGTAGAGTATGAAGTGGACAGATGCTCTCACTTTTTAATTTTATCAGTTTATGTGCTATTGGACTTTTTTTTTACACAAATCTAATTATGTTTCAAAATTTACAGGTCAGTTTTCATTTGTTTCACTGATTCACAACTCATGTCTCTTGAAAATATTAATTTTATGGACATTTTTTCTTTAGCACTCCTGAAAATTTTGATGAATTAAAAAAGATGAATTGATGAATATTACAAATTTGCATGCTTCTGACAAAGAAACATTAACATGATTTGGATATTTTCTTTTAATATTCACCAAGACTGAGGAAAAAAATATTCACAGAATTTAGCCTAAAATGTCTCTGTCAAAATATTGTGGGAATCAGAAAATCTCACAGGTATTTTAAAATATGATTTAAATCAGTCTTATGAACTTAGACAACTTTTTCCCCTTATGAGTTAGCCATCTTCAAATTATTTTCCTCAAGATCAAGAGGAAAAGTGACTACCTGCATAAGTAACTTTGAGAAATAGTATATGCTTAATAAGAGGGAATTCATCACTGGAAAACTTTAGAATTTTTGGCATGCTAATTTGCAAAATGAACCTTTAAACAGAGGAATTTAGGATGCAACGTCTCCCAAAGGTGTTTGAATACAAATTCCATTTTTCATATTACACATGTCACCATTTAGGGTTTATTTTTTCAGGGACAAGGGATAGTTTAAAAACATAGCTTTAGTACAAATTTTATGTTGATATATAAAACAAATAGTTCTAAAAATATTTTCTAAGTATGATTAAAATCCCAAGAATACTAAATTTCATTGGCAGCCAAATCCAGAGAAAGAATAACAAATGACTTTATTTTGCCATTTCAACGGAATATTTAATTTTATACAATAGGACAACCACATCCACTAAAGAACAATTGTCAGTGGCATCATTGCATCATGTTAATCAATAACCAATTCTGAGAGAAACTACCAGTCAATTGATCAATACTGAGTTACTAATGAAGAAATTGATAAGGTACTTAATTATATCAAGAGCTAAGAAAATGTGTCTACATTTCATATATAAGATTAATAGATGGATTATCAAAGTTAACATGGTTGTATTGATCACCCGTTCCAAGTTTTTTTTCTCATATTATTTATGATGAGATTAATTATCTCCACCTTTGTTCACATTAAAGTGGACATTTCACATAGATAGTGGTGTTTAGAGACCCTAAAGGAACATGCTTTGATTTAATGGTGATAAATCAATTTTTACAGTAGTCTGTTTATTTAGAAGCTTTTTAATTTTTTTTTTAATTTCAGCATACTACTGGGGTACTGTTTAGATTACATATATTGCCTTTGCCCCACCTCAGTCAGAGCTTCAAGCATGTCAATCCCTCAGATTGTGCGCACCACACCCATTAGGTCTGAATATACCCATACCCTCCCCTCCCATCTGCCCAACACCTGATAAATGGTACTACTATTGAATGTTACTACTATGAATGTTACTACTACTAGGCACACTTAAGTGTTGATCAGTTAATACCAACTTGATGATGAGTACATGTGGTGCTTGTTTTTCCATTCTTGCCATACTTCACTTAGTAGAATGGGCTCCAGCTCTACCTAGGATAATACAAGAGGTGCTATATCACGATTGTTTTTTGTGGCTGAGTAGAACTCAATGGTATACACATACCACATTTTCTTTATCCACTCATGTATTGATGGGCACTTGGATTGTTTCCACATCTATGCAATTGTGAATTGTGCTGCTCTAAACATTCTAGTGCACGTCTTGTTTATAGAATGCCTTTTGTTGTTTTGGGTAGATGCCCAGTAGAAGCTTTTATTAATGTATCTCTTGCACTGAGGACAGTGATAGTGAGTATTTGTTGCTTTTAAATGCAGTGAATGATGTTGATATTATTCCCTGTGATTGCATGAGAGATGGCATCAGTCTCAGTTACAAACCGACAGCCAGCAGATCAAATCCATCTCCCTTATGGGTTTTGTCTGGCCTTCATCTTGTTCAATTTTTATCTAAAGATAACTTTTAAAATAGAAATATTTGAAATTGGAAAAAAAAAACACATTTGGTCACTCCAGGTACGCACTACCAATGGCAAAAGCCAGCCAGATCTGAGTAGAAGATGTTTCCTTATACAGGGGATTTGCTTTCCAGTTTGCACCTCTCTTCATACAACACACATGCACATTTTCATTGCTTCTGTTCACTCATTTATATGACGTTCCAGGCCCCTCTGGACCTGAATTTTAACTACTGATGTAAATAATTTGATCAGTAAAACATGCAAGATATATGCTTTATATCTGAAAATGAAACATAACGTAGTAGAAGTATCCTTGAAGAAGCAATGGAATAATTTGCTTTTAATCCTATATCTTCCCCTAATTTACTAACTAATCATCAACAAAACATTGAAGTTTCACTTCTTCAGAATCCTCTTCTATGAAAAGGAAGTTTCTACATATCTTGTGGTTTTAAGAAGTCTATGAGCCCCTAATCTATAAGTTTTTAAAAATTAATAGATTAAGCATCAAGTTAAAGTGATTTTAAAAATTTAACAGATACATGTTATCTTCATTAGAAACTGTCAGCAAATCAAAATAGTACTACAGAAACTTACATGTAGAGTAATTGTGCATGTATTTACACCCTTTCTGAGCAAGGTTAAATTTATTTTATTAACCTTAATTTGAAGTGCTAAGAATCTTTTAGTGAGGAAAAATTAAAGGTGAGTGTCTCAGGAAGGAATAGAAGAGTTATAACTTAGGCTGGTAAGTACTAAATATTGTTCAGGGTGTCTGATTAGCATCATGGCCAGAGTTGTGTAGTCCTCCCAAATATATACGGGAGGGAGTCCACAAGGAATGGGAGCAGCTTAGTCACTTTAATACCAGGGTACATGCACAACACAGAGGCCACTCTGTCCCCCAATATGGACATAGAACATAGGGAAGATGTAGGACCAATAATTCAATCTACCACAGTTATCCAAGACACACATGAATTTGCACATCCAAGGACTTAGCCAAATGAGGCAGAGCAGCCAATTAACAATAGGTATTTAGGATAAGATCATAAGGAGAGATGTATTCTAAAACAACAATCCTAGACATTAATGTAAGTATGAAGTAAAATTATTATAGAACTGAGGTTAAAATAAGATCCCTATGCAAATAAAGAAGGAACAATGTAGATCTTGTTTTTGGATATGTGGATGAGTTTAGAGCATAATAGAGAGCAAGAACCATTGCACAACTCCTGTAAGACTTTTTATGTCTTTCTTATTAGAGTCAGAATTGGTTGTGGGATTCAGGGAAAGACTGTTTGCAGTACACAAGCCAACATAAGCACCATTTTCTGTATTTAGTAAGCGGATAGAGGTGTGTGTTTATACATATTCTAAGGAAGTCACATATTACCACAATGAAATATTTAATAATTAGCTACATTTTCATGACTCCCAAATGACATCTAAACTTAAGAACCTCTTGGAAGGTTCTTAGAGCAAAGGAAAAAATCAGAGAATAAATATTAAGGGAGAAAGATGCTATTTCCATAAGCATTCTCTTGGAGTCAACAGAATTAGAGTATCCTCTATTGTAGTACTCTGTATTGTCAAAGTACTGTAGTATTGTAGTACTCTGCATTTAGTACTTGTATTGTTGAAACAAGCAAATGAAATGACAGAAAGAAAGAAGAATGAAAAAACAAATACCACATGTACTCAATACTAAATTGGAACTAACTTATCAACATTTATGTGCATTTATGGAAGTAAAACTCAAGGGAAATCAAGTAAGTGGGAGGGGAGGAGGGAATGGGTAAATTCCCACCTAACAATGCACACTAAGTGGGTGAAGGGCACACTTATAACCTTGGCTCAACCTGTACAAAAACAAATTATGTAACCAAAACATGTATACTCCCATAAAATTCTGAAATAAAAAATAAAACGGTAATTCTAATAAGGTGGGGCAGAAGGTCACGTAATAAGTCTCAAGATAAGAAAAATCAAGGATTTCGTTCATCTTGGTCATCATCTGACTGTTTCAGGCATCAAATCTCTATGCTAGAAAGGAGAAGGAGAAAACAGAAAGGGCAAAAGATACAGTAATAAAGTCAGTCAAATTTGACCGCTTTAAAGAAAAACTCCTGGGTATTCCTTCCTGCAACTTTGCTTATATAATTTCCCTTCTCTAACACTAAGTCACATATGTAGCCCTAGTTGTAAGGAAGTCTAGAATTTTTATTTTATTTTTATTTTTTTCAGCATATTATGGGGGTACAAATGTTAAGGTTGCTTACATTGCCCTTACCCTTCCTCCCCCTTTGAGTCAGAGCTTCAAGCGTGTCCATCCCCCAGATGGTCCACATTGCATTCATTAGAATTTTGATGTGTTTTTTGTTTTTCTTTTTTTAAATAAAGAGGTTGCTGCCCTAAACAAAAGCAGCATCTTGTTTTTCAGAAGGAAAGAAAAATGAATATTGGATAGTATCTTTCACAAGACCTTTATTGTTCTCTCTCTTGCTCTTGCTCTTTTTTTCTCTCTCTCTGTATACATACACATATATACACACTTAGATACACATATACATGTTTCTAGTATATTTATAGACATCGATAGATAGCTTTTTTTCTGACACCATCGTATATCCCACTTTCTTTTCCCTACTCCAATGAGTGTCCCCTGTGATGCATCTGGTATATGTCTATGAATATCTGTAAATCTGTGAAAACCCATACAGGCTGATGGTGGTGATGATGGTAGTGGTGGTGGTTGTGGTATGTGTGTGTTTAATTTGAATAAATATGTTGATATATAATTTATATTTATGTGCGTGTATATATATACATATATATGTTTTTACTTTTAAAATTTAATCATATTGTCTATCTCATAACATAAATTCATAAGTTCTAACTGCTATGAAGTATGCCACAATACACCTGCACAATATTTTACCTTCTTCCTTGCAGTAATGAATCTCCAGTTATATCCAACTTCTCATTCACATGAACAATGCTACAATGAATATCCTTATAACTATACTTATTTTAAGTTTCTGTCTATAAATTTTCCTAAATGTCTTTGGGGGAAATTTGCCACAGAATAGACACATGTTTAATTTCACTGAGTACTGCCAATGCAATTTTTGTCTTTCTTCCTATAATTCCATTCACTTGTTTTGACAATACATACCATTTAATTTTATTGATTCCAACAGAATGCCTATGACAATAGCATCTTTCTCCCTTAATATTTATTCTCTGAATTTTTCTTCTGTTATCTACTATGTAAAATATCTGTTCTTTCCCCACATAATTTATTTTTAACTTCACACATATAAAAGAATTGATTATAGGCTAACTATCTGATTTAATAATCTACATAAAGATATCTTCTAATTAAAAGAGGTATCTTAATGCATGGCAGAAACTTTTTCAGAAAGTTACAATCTAAAAAAATAAAAATTTACCATCTCCAAATAGTATCCCTGTTTTTACTTTATTTAGGCAACTAAGATCTTTGTCTCCAAATGAACTCTTAAAAAATAATTTTGTGTAATTTTTAAATTCATTAAAAATAAATATAATAACATTTGTTATTGCAATGAAAGGACCATTTGTGCTTTCTCTTTGAGGCAAAATTACAAATTAACTAAAACTATTTTAGAATCTATGAGTTTAAGATGTGTTTTCCTTTGACACCTTAATTATATATTCAGAAAAGTCAATTGCATTCTAATAATGCCTCAATGTTTGAAAGTTAATTGTTTGTGTTATTGTATTTTACCGCATTGCATTCTTCCCTCTAGTACATTTTGCTAATGGAACTCATTTGATGTGAGAAACTTCTTTGTTTTGTTTCTGAAATGTTTAGAAGTAGAAAATATGGTAAACTAAGAATGCTATGTTTTTTTTTAATTTTTAACTTTTATGAATGCTAAGCACTATACCACTTTCCTAAAAATAATTAAAATAAAATTTGATTCAATGGGACAATCTCCACATATCCAATTATTTTAAAGAATAAATTTTATAATTCTAATTAGTTAAGTTGTTCATTCATCTAAATAAGAAAGCAGCAATTCTCTAAAGAAGGAGCAACCATCATGTCCATCTTATATCTTAGTACATTAATTTATTTTGCTAAATGCAATGTTAAGCATTTGAAAAGCATGTAGGATTTTTTCTAACACATTTGAGTCATACAGATATTTTTCAATATAAATTTAATTCAGGACCAACCACAATCAGCAAAATTGCTTGAAAATTTTAGTTTGATTTTTATATGCTAAAAATGTTACTTGTACTCATTCTCGGAAATATTTATATTTTGTGGAGAAAATCTTAGAACATGCTAGCAATTACAAATTACTCACCCGAGTTAAGAAAAGATAAAAGTCAACATTTTAAGAAGACCTATAAATAGTTTACAAATAAAATAACACAACAATGTATTTCAGCAGGGATTTTGAAAAAATAAATTAGTATCACCTATGTTATAGGTATTAAGTACCCATTACTCCTCTGACATTTTCTTTTAAATGATAATAATATTCTATGTCTCTGGGATGGTAGAAGATTGATTTGAAAAAAGAAAGAGCATAAAACATACTCATTACATTGCTTATTTAAATTCATAAATTATGGGTAATTTATACCTTATTTTATATTGTCAAAAATAGAGGGAATGAACCGTATTTGATAGCAAAACCAAGTAAGTGACTATAGTCAACAATAAGTTATGGTATACTTTAAAATAACAAAAAGAATGGAATTAGAAAGTTCCTAACACAAAGAAATGATAAATGCTTGAGGTGATGGATATCCCAGTTACCCTGATTTAATTAGTACACAGTATATGTCTGTATCAAAACATGACAAGCACCCTATAAAAATATACAACTATTATGTAACCACAATAATTAAAAATAACTTCTAAAATATAGTAATGCCAAAAAATTATTTTTAAGCAAAGATAGAGAGTCAAAGAGAGAAATATTTTAGCCAATTACAAAGATAGGATTTTCTAGGAATAAAAAGGGACAAGATAGGTATCATTTTATAACACAATCAAGAGAATTTTAAGCATACGTAAGCTTTATATTTAAATCTGTATAATGAATTTATATTTATAATACAAATATTATAAATATGTAAATCATTTATGTAATAAATTAAAATTTAATAATGGATTATATTTTAAAGAATATAACTGTAGGTCTTCAAGTTAGTCTATGAATACCCCTGGTAGTAAAAGGACATAAATTATTTAAAGAGAATAAATTTTAAGATACTCAAGTTGAAGACACTCAATTGCTTTATATACTGTATTATTTTCCAAAAAGTAATCTGGCTGAGTAATTTTAAAAGTACAATAAAACATCTACTAGTATAAATTTGTATTGGCAAGTGAAATGGAGATATTAATAAAAGGAAAAAGGAAACAAAGTGAAATGTTTGTTAAGGAAGAAGTTTTTATATTTTTATGTAGATGTTGGTGAATGTCAAATAGGCGGTAGGGGGGAGGAGGAAAGGGGTATAGGCTTCCATAACGTGTGTGACACACACCACCGGGGGATTGGACACATTGGGGGGAAGATGGGGGACAGGGGCAATATTTGTAACTCTAACAATATTTGTACCTCCATAATATGATGAAATAAAAAAAATCACAATTATATACAGAAAAAGATGGATATATAGCTGTAATAATAATGTATACTAACATTTATAAATTGATATATTTTTGCTAATATATATTTAATATGATATATTTTACATATATGTTTAAACACAAATTAGTATGTAACATATAAATTAAATGGATTCATTTAAATGTGCTATAAAATATTTATTTTAAATTTTGTAGTGATAAAATATAGACATTTATTTAAAGTATTTGAGTTAAAAATAATATGATGATATTAAAAATAATATGATGATATGTCACAAGAGCTTAAAATTTCAAAAACAACACAAAGAGAATTATGACTTATACAATTAGGAATGTGTCAAGGCAAATATAGAAACACCTCTTAATATCTTATCTAGCCACTTTTCTAGCATCTTCTTTATCCACATTACTGATAGCTTATCTATTCCCCCAAAAGATATCAAAATTTTGTTTTAATCAAATGCCACCAAAAAACCAATCTTTAATGATAGGGAGAGAGGGAGAATGTGTACACACATTTATGTATCTATATATAGAGAGAGGGCATATATAATGTATGTATGTATAAATAGACCTGATGAAACATATTCAAATAGTCATTTTAGTCTGTAGTTCAGTATCTAGATGCCTGAAAGTCCTTCTGTGCTTGTAATTGATAAACACTTCCATAATAGGTTTAGCTGGCACTATCAAATCTGCCCAGGTCCTCTCACTTTTATCACTTCTTTAAATCACTTGTCCTGCTGTGTTGCCCTTTTGCCTCCCATGGTCAGGTCGGCATTTGACTCTTTTTCTAAAGACTGAACACAAACTAATGGAGCTGTTTTTCCCTCAAAGGCACAGAGATCGAATGGCTAGAAGTTTATCCCCAGTCCACCCCATCCAACTTTCACTATAGATGGACTCAAACTTATGAAAGTTGACTTCTTTCCTTCAAACAGTGACTAATTTTGCACTAAATTATACCCTTAGGTTCCACTGCAAAATAAGATTAAAGCCACACTCCCTGAGATTTTACCTAAAATTGCACCCTTTCTTGCCTTCTTCTCCTTCCCTGTGTTTCTTCCTACATTTTCTACTGAAAGCTCCTAGGAATACTTTTTTTAATTATTTATTTTTTATTGACCAATGATAATTGTGTATATTTGTGGGAATAATTTTAAAATAAATCATTTGCCCATAAAGCCCTCCTTAGAGTCTGCTTACTGGAGAATTCTAGATAATAGGCAACATAAAATGATTATAAAGTAATTCCCTAATTTAATCTCATTAGGGAGATGTTTAAAAGTGTTATAGAAGCAAAATCATATGTAACAGATTTTTTAATCATAGAGATTAGATTTAAGCTGGACCAGTACTAGCACTAGCCTAGTGAAACATTTTCAGGGGCAAAATTTAAAGGTCACCAAAAACTGAGTAATTAAAATAAATAAAATTTTAATACAACATTTAAAAATCAAAATTAATACAAAAATCCATAATGTAAGCAATATCCACATTTTATTTAAAGACAGGACGAATATTACTGATTTTTTTTCTTTTGCCTCAGTTTTAAATATGGTTTCATATAGCTTTTGTACTTTGACTTAAAGAAATAAGAAAAGAAGATCAAAGGAACCCAAAGCAACACAGGGGAAAAAAGTACAGATAAGAGCAGAAATCAATGAAACTGGAAATAGAAAAGCAATAGAGAATATCAATGAAACAAAATGCTGGTTCTTTGGAAAGAAAAGTAATAAATTTTTAGCGAGACAGACAAAAAAATAAGAGAAAGACACATTTCCAATAGTAGGGAAAACCAAAATTTACCCAAAATTAAATAGATAATCAGAAGTCTGGTAACTATTAAAGATATTGAAAAGATACTAAATTGATAATTTAAAAGTTTCTTTTAATAAAGAAAACTTCAAGTCCAGATGATTTCACTGGAGAATACTACCAAACATTTAAAAAATTAACACCAGTTCTACATAGTCTCTTTCAAAAAACAGGTGGAGGCAAAACCCCAATTAATTATATGAGGGTAACATTACCTAGTACCAACATCAGTCTCACATACACGCACACACACACACACACATGTGCACACACACACACACACACAAAGAAAAAACTACAGTCCAGGATCTCTCATGAAAATAGACATAAAAATCTCCAACAAAATACTGCAAATCAAATTCATTATACATATAGCATGATTAAATGAGATTAATTCTAGGAATGCAAAGCTGATTTTACTATTCATTCAACATAATCTTTCATATTAGCAAAATAAAGCCAACTTCATTGAAAATTCATTTTTGGCTGGGCAAACTATGCTGATTTATTGAAATTGAAACAGTCAAAGATCTGAAATGATTTGAGAAAGTAATTAATTGGATTTATGGACTGTACAGATTTGGCAATTATAATTTTTATGTTTTTGTTAAGAACTCAAACTAGGGTGCAGGAAATATGACATAATTTTAATATAGACATTGACTAAAGCTTAAAACATATTAAAAAACTTGGTTTGTTCTTTTTAAAACCCACTGCTTACATTAATACATTTATGGAAGAATTAGAGTGCTATACATAATATAGATATAATTTTCTATGAATTATTATGGATTTTCATCTGGAATGTGTTTGTATGATAGCAAATAGATCAATAGTTTTAGCCAATTAAATGCAAAAATATTAAATTTGTATTCTACATTTCACAAGAATTGTAGTGGTACATTTGACCACTATAATTATGTTTTTGACTTGCTGACTTTAAAATGATTTAGCAAATCTTAACAAAACATCTTCCCAACTCTAAATAGAAACCACATTCCATACGTTTATGTAACATATATAAGCCTATGTAGAAATGTGGATATTTTTACTTTTAGGATATTATTGAATATTATCACCATTATTTATAAGTGTAATTATTCTCAATTATCTTTATCATTAATAAGTACTTGAGAAAAATGTTGCTAAGACATTTAGTAATTTTTCCTTGTGTGATAAATTTCTTTTGAACAGATAGGAATATAAGAGCAAAAAAAAATGTGACCAATGAAGATAATAAAATATGAAACTTTGAGGACATAATGGTAACATATTATTTTCTACATGTTAATCAGCAGATATTTAATATTTGCTTACTAAATAATTACAAATTCTAATATTTAGTGATGTTCCTGCAGGTTCTAACTACAAAAACGTTGTCAGTTTATTGAGATGTAAAATTAGATCACACATTCTGAAAGTTAGAGTGGATGTGTAAGTCACTTACCTGGCAAAAGAGCCTAGAGGTCCCCTATCATCTTGACTTGAATAAAAGGGATAGTGTATAGCTCTGAGGGATATCAGGTATGTTTATCTGTATAATGATTCTGCATATTCATTATGCAGATAAATATATAAAAATGGTGAGTATTCCCTACGTATGCCAAAGCACAGCTCTCTCTTGAAAGTAGACAATTTTAGAGTAAGCCTAGGATATCTATTCAAACCTCATCATTATGGTAATAAAGAAATTAAAGTCCAAAGATACTTCAACTTCTAGTCTCCTCAAAAGCATCAAAAAGTTAATTTCAAGGATAATTAATAAAGATCTGTTAATAAGGATAACAAATAATGTATCAAACTCTCTCATATATCCTTGCTTTAAACAAAATATTCCTTTGTACTGCCTGCTTATATATTCTGGTGGCATTCTCTGTAGGACCAGCTTTGGAGTAATCTTAGCAAAATAATTGGAATTAAAAACAAGATATTGGGTAATTACAGAAAAAGAAATGTGTTAAGTTGGAAGCCATACTAATGAGATCCATGTAAGACAGGAAAAGGTAGAGTATTAGTTACATACCATTTCAAGGAGAGGTTGGACAGACATGAGATTTAAACAGCCTGAATAATAAATATACAATGTATTAAGAGAAGCTAGGAGGAACTCTGAAAGCAAAGCTCAAAGACATACATGTTTATGAGTGGTTTAGTTGTTGATTTACATGGAGGCAAGAGAGGACTTTTAGTATTACCATCTAGAATCTTTCCAATTAATCTTATTTCATATGTTTATGATGGATGAGAACATGATAAGAACTGATGGGAAAAGCTATGCTATGGTACAGGATTTATTTTACAACAATCAAGGCAGGATAGGAGAAAAGCCTTATGCATCCTATACATTTGTATAACATTTCTATATTTGTACACTGATTTAATATAAGGTGAATTAGGTCAAAATGTGTATACACACACACACACACACACACACACATATATATATATATATATATATATATGCTAAGTGTCTCAGGAAATCCATATGGAGGACTAAACCAGAAGAATGTTGTCATTAGGTCAAGGGGGAGGGCAATACAGTTTTCCATCAAGCATTTGGATGGGAAGATGAGCATGAATTACTATAGTAACAGAAAGTGCTGGACTGAAGGAATTCCTGTATTTCTAAGTAGGCAACTTTCACTGAGGAATTTTTTTTAAGTTAAGAACTATGCTAAAATTGAGGCTGTCATTTTCCAAACAATTGCTTATAAAGACTTTCTGGAAAATGTATTCTACCTTCGTACACAAGGACTGTGCTGCCCCCTCCCGGATAAAGGAAAAGGAAAAATTTAAATTCCTCCATCTCAGCTATACATACAATGTTATCATTCTATTCAGTAGAGTGAATATATACACACATACATAAGCTATTTCTGTCTTGAGAGTATTAAGTGATAAAAACCAAATAGTGATCAAATTAAAAGACTAGAGCACATGGACTATTCACTGGCCCTTAGAATATAAACTCCCTGCTATATCCCCAGAATCTAGGACAGTGTCTGCAATACAGTAGATACTCAAAATAAATCATATCTTTAGCAAATCATATCCCATTTTAGAATTCTTTGGTGGCTTCTCTTTGTGATAGAGCTCCAACTCATTTATATGGCATTAAAATTTTCTTTAATCTGATCCTAATCTGTCTTTTAAAACATAATGTCTGGTGGTTTATATCATCCAAGCTTTCCTTTAGTCTTGATGCTACTATCTTCAACAACATGCTTTCTTCTTTTACATCTTCTCAAAAACGGTTCTCATTTCTTAGAATGCCTTTCTTCTCCACCCTTTCTGCATTGCCACTAATCAAAATCCTCTCCATTTTTTTTAAATAAAAAACAATTACTAATATTTTGTGAAGTCTTTACAAGTGTTCTATATCAAAAGTTGCTTGCCTTTTCTATTCCTTCATCAGATTTCCTTTACATTGTAATAATTTACATAATTACTCTTATAGTACATTTACATTATCTGCCCCACAGGTTCCTCTTGTTCAACTTTGACAGAGATCATTTCTTATCCATTTTTATGTCCACATCCTTTACAAAATGCCTTATACAAAATGTGTCATGCAATTGAGTAAATGCTGGGAACATTAATTTGAAAAATCATAATAGTATTTTATATTCAAAATGAGCTGAGTTGAAATTTTTCAGCAATGTAGATGGATTACAATATCAGGGTGAATAAAGTTTATAGCACACTGGGAAACATTAACAATTTCCAGTAATTATAATCCAGACAGCTAATGATAGTCATTAATCATAAAATCAGTCTTTAAGAATGTTAAATTCTGAAGCATACAACCATGTTCTCTAGTGTGGGTGTGTGGTAGACTGAATAATGGCTCCCAAAATATCCAAACTCTAATCCTCAGAATTTATGAATATGCTACTTTCATTCCCAAAAGGATTTTGCAGATGTGATTAAATTAAGAATTTTGATATGGGGAGAGATTATCCTGGATTATCCAGGTGCATCCAATGTAACCACAAGGGCTCTTATATAAGGAAGGCAAGAGGATCATAGTAGAGAAAACAGATGTAGTTATGGAAGCAGAGGTTGGACTGATGCATGTTGAAGATGGAGGAAGGGGCTTTAATTCAAGCTGGAAATCAAAAGGAATCTAATTCTCCCCTGGAGCCTTGGAAAGTAATGCAGCCCTGCAGACTTCTTATTTTTAGCTAAATAAGAATCTTTTCAGACTTCTGAACTGCAGAACTATAAGATAATAAATATGTGATGGGATTCTAATAAGTATGTTTCTCCAGGATAATGAGAGTAGATTACATACATATGAAGCCTATGAATATAACTAAACTTGAATAAACATATAAATTGTAATGCATATCTTGGGTTTTTCAGATGGAATATTACCATAGAATTATTACATGAATGTCAGGTCATTAAAAATAATTATAATTGGAATGTAGTATTTAGCCTCTGGAGTTGTGATATTGACTTTTAAAAATAGGTTTGTAGAACAATAAAATTGTGTCTCTATATTTATCCATGAAAAAAAACAGGTTTTCATGTATTTTATTTATTGTTAGGGCCAAAGAGGTCTAGAAATTTGCCTACAAATTAAAAATAAATGCATAAAAGTATAGCCATTAACTTGGGTTTAAATTGTTTATTAATGCATTTTCAATCAGATTATAATTTATCCTACAGATCTCGGGCATCAACTGGCCAAGTGGAATATTCAGCAATTATTGTGCAATGAAATTGCCCAAATGGTGTTTCTGTAAAGCTTACAGTTTTAGTAGTGTGTGGTATACATCTTAATGGACTGCTGTCATAGCTATTTCTATATTTTTACTACTTATGCTTCAGTTTATGTGTTGTGTATGTGCATGTATGTGTGATATTTCATATAGAATCACAAATTTGTGAATTTTTTTCTAAATATATATCTTAAAATTTTAAATGTATCCTATACTCTTATTGTTGTGGAAACAGAAGCTTTCACAAGTAAAATATCTTCAAGTGTATATGTTGAGTCATATAAAAATGGTATACTGTGACTTTTGCTTTAATAGCATTTTGGGGGACTCTATTTTAGAAACACAACCTGGAATATTTAGACACTTAACCATTTGCAATATATCATTTTAAATAGTCTATATATTCAATGTTTTAATTTAATAAATGATCTTCTCTTTAAGCCAGATGTAGGAAATGAATCACTATTAGATATGGTCAAAGCATCCTCTCAAACAGGCTATATTCTTGCTTGAAAGATGTTTGGAGACTTTTTCAGGGAGGAGTGAGGACTGTTTTTCAAAAAACCTTAAGAGAAATGAAGAAAGGGAACCCAACAGATATTGGGCAGGAATCTGCCTTAGAGGATGCATGTACTTAAGGATGACAGCATGGAAGATGGAAACTTGACATTAAGTAACTCAGCTCTGCCCTTGTGAAAATACTTAATTTCTCAGAAATAAATTTAATTGCTAGTAATATTTACCACTTCCAAAATCACACATTTATTTAATTTTTCAAGTATAATTTTCTATCATTCCAGCTTACCTTCTCAAGAATACTCTGAAGAAACATTTCTTTCACTTCCAGTCAATTCATTCACTGACTTTTCACTCATCAGGAGATCCATCTTGTAATTATTTCCCTTCCTTTCCATATTAGGTTCCATCATCTCTATTTTCCACTTTATTTGTTTGATCATCTCTCTCATTGCTTTCCTGTAAAAACCCAACCCCACATATGTATTTATATCGTCTTTGCTGTTTCTTCACACAGAGGTGAACATTAATTAAGAAAAATCATGCAACCAGGCAAACCAGCATTTTTGTGAAATGATAATCCTCAGACTCAGCAATGTCTTTTAATTCTGTTATCTTTCTTGCACATGTCATTCAGAAAATTAAAGTAATCAGGTGGGACATCCTTCAACTTTTTATAGCTAATTCCAAAAATAAACCTGTATCTTCAGTCAGTCATCTACTCCTTCTTTCTTCCTGTCTACATGGAAAAGGCATGCTTCCTCTTCTCAAAGGGCGAAATCATACATTGACTTGCAGTACATTCCTTTCATGTTATCAGGGTTTTTTCTCCTATACAATTACAATTATCTCCTCTCTATTTTGCATTATCAATTTCTTCCTGTCTAGTTCATCATTCATTAAAGAAAGAAAGAAAGAAAGAAAGAAAGAAAGAAAGAAAGAAAGAAAGAAAGAAAGAAAAGTCCTCTGGTTCACCCATTTTAAACAAATAAAAGTGGACCCCGTGTAAGGAAACAAATCAAATCAAACCAGACAAAGCTTTTTTAATGGTTCTTGCTGTGCTTTATCTATAATCTAGATACTTTATGTTGACATACAGAGGCTGAATTTTCTGGGACACTCCTGAGACTCCCAACCTCAACTAATGCCATTCTGCAACTTGTTCAATACATATTTGGTACACGAGCTTTCATATTCTTCAAACACTGAAATGTTTCAACAAATGAACATTCCTGAGAGGTCCAGTTGCCATGAGCATCATGGCCATTCCTGGGTAACCTGGAAAGTCAGAAATTTGCCTGCATAGAGTCCTTCCTTTTACTTGCTGTGGCAGGATTCCTCTGCTGCAAGAGGTTCAGTAGTAGCTTTTTCACTCCAAATTTTACCTTTGGGCAAAGGTTTGACAGGGTGTTCCTCAGGTAATGCCTTAAAACTAACAGGTCTGGTGAATAAACAGAAACGTCGGATTATTTATCAATCAGTGTTATAATCCAAGAGCAACTGTACCTTAGTGACACCATTAGACATTTGGTTACAGAAGGCAGGACTAATTATCCTGGATAGAGCTGGAGCCCATTCAACTAAGTGAAGTATCACAAGAATGGAAAAACAAGCACCACAAATACTCACCATCAAATTGGTATTAACTGATCAATACGTATGTGCACATATAGTAACAACAGGTGTTGGGCAGGTGGGCAGGGAGGGGGTGGTTATATTCAGACCTAATGGGTATGGTGTGCACTGTCTTTAGGATGAACCCACTTGAAGCTCTGACTTGGGTGGGGCAAAGGCAATATATGTAACCTAAATATTTGTACCTCCTCATATGCTGAAATAAAAAAATTAAAATGTAAAAAAAATAAAAATCTAATTTTTAATCCAATTATCCATAAAAACAACATAGGATTTGGTAAGGATGACTAGGACTTTCCTTTGGTCCAAGGGATGCAAAAAAAAGAAGGAATATAAGCTAACTCGGGGTAAAAGAAGAGAGGAAGTCCTGAACTGTCAGGACAGGAGAGACAACCATATACCAGCACAGGGAAATCAGAAGCAGGAACAAGCATCACCACTCTACTCAAGCTGTTTTCTGTTGTGAACATAATGAGTACCAACAGGAATGGGTTTACTGCCCCCAGATTCAGATGGTTTTTAACATCAGTGCAACCAAAGGAGAAAGCAGACCACTGTTAATGAGTGAAAGACAGCTAGGGGGTTTCTGGATAGGACATCAGACAACTTTCCTTCAAAGTGACCTCTGTCTCTGCTGAAGCCAGTTCCTTAAATGAGTGAGTAGTTTAGAAAGTGTCAGGTAATCAAAGGCAAATAACCAAGAACACACGAAAGAGTACTGGAGAAATAATGACTATTAGGAGAAACTCACAGGGAAGGAACACTATTAAGTACGTTGGCCCTGTGTTGCTCATTGCATATTGGATGAGCTACACAGGAAACTAACAGGCTGGATAGAAACTTTTGGAGGAGGAAGCCTAATTCTTAAGCTTGGGCTGCATGATTAGTGAGCATCAGTTACTCCCTCATTGGGGTCAGTTACTGGAATCCAACAACAGTAAGACATGGCACTTGGCACCAGCCCTACTCTACCAGTCAGCTTTTATGAATGGGGAACACCAGTCCATCCCCGGATGTGATCATGTGGCTGATGTACAAGCCTTTTTGTTGAGCAAAATTGACTGCTTTAGCTCTCAGCTATAAACAGTTTCCATGGAGCTTTTCAGGAGGCCAATCTCTTTTTGTGGGGAGGCCAGCCTGCAGGAAAATTATTCATGGCCATATTAACCTTTACCTTCCCAGAGACTGCCTCATCCCTGAAGGCATGTAAAACTTAAAAGGCCAGTAGGAAGATAATCATTTATCTGGGGACAGAAATGGTGCAAACCAATGAAAATATATTGCAACAATATGAACCTCCCAGGAAATGGTAGAGAGCAGAGGCAATGAGTTTGCAGAATGATAAGGCAACAGCTTGTTAATGGAAATAACCTACCAAAAGCCCTATAGGCAGAGTTAATAGTATCAACCTGTTATGTGAAGTAGCCAGTGAAAATCGAAACCACAGTAGCAGTATCTAAGCAGACTTCTCAGCTGTTAAAATACAGAGGTCAGAGTAATTGGTGACATAGAATACCTAGGGGTCAATTATGAAGTAAATCCATTGTGAATGGGGAGTTATGCAAAACCTCAAAGAACTAATCAGCACTCTAAACTTGCAAGTATGTCAAATTTGTGTTCACCAAAATTATAAAATAAAGTGAGCCTTCTCGAATTCGCAGACAGATGTTCTTACCCAATAGTTTAAGGTGGTTTCATAGGTTCCAAAGTAACAAGGACATGGAAGGCATATTGTGTCACTGCTCTAGCATGGGAACACTTGATTCTACTATTGAAATATAAAATCTCCAACTAAAAAGTGCTTAACAGAAAGAGAAATTGTTATTAGTATTATCATTATAATTATTACTGTTATTATTATTTGACATAACAAGAAGTCTGGAAGTGTCATAGTTACAGGGTTGGTTAATTTAGTAGCATAATGATTTCCAGAGAAATTCTAGTTTGCGCGTGTTTTTATTCTGCTATTCTCAGTAAATTGTGTTTGTCTTCAAGTTTGTAAGCATTTGTCACGTAATGCATGTAATGTTCCCAAGCGCTTTAGTCTCACAAATTAAATGCACAAAAGCCAGAATCAGGTGCACCTCTTTTTTGTTAACTTTTCTAAGACTAAGGAAATCCTTCAGGATCTACCAGTACACTTTCCCTCAAACATCCTTGGTCAGAATTAAGCCACATAGTTGTTTAAAGCAAACACTAACAAGCAAGGAAATTACCATGACTTAATTTTAATTTAGTATGTGGGAGTCTCTTCTGGCTGTCAAATACTTTAATACAACTGAGGTTCTATCAAAACAGAAAGGCAGAGGGTTGAGGCAGAGAGAAGCAGGGAATGGTTATTAGGTCAGCAATCAAATGTGTCTGCCACACACTGTTTCCATAGTAAATCAATACCATTTTCTACATTTTTAAAGTATTTTAAAATATTGTTTTGTTTTGTTTTAATATCCTGACATATAATTTGATCATTTTATTTTTGTTTCTTTACCAAACAGTAACCATCTTGGCAGTGATACAAAGTTATCTACTTTGTAATCACCATAATGTACAATACAACATGGTGGAAAGACTAGTCTCTCGATATAGTAGCATTTATTATTTCTCTTAAAATGAGATACAGGTATGCCTTATTTTGTACAAGAAAATGTTCCTCAACATTATGAGCAAATTAATGCTTGTAAATCAAATCTTTGTTTCCCTCTTGTGCTTTTATTATAATTAATGAAGCTTGTTTTACATTAATATGCAATTGGCAATACCTAATATTTTAAATGTAATTCTCACTTCTCCTCAAGTATCTCTGTCAAGCAATTAATTACCTGAAACTAAACACTTGGATATATGAGGAAAGCTCATTAATTAAAGAAACTGAATCTTTTCACAAAACAAAAATCCTTTTTATTTTATGAAGTATTGCACTGAAAATAGTTCTTATATAAAAAAGAGGTTTTAAATTTGCTTTTACTTAATTTGACATAACTACATTAAAATATCAGAATTCTGTTTCCAAGACCCATCTAATTTGATTTTGATGTGAGGACTTATAAATTCAAACCAGAGAGAGAGAATTACTACACTGCTGGGTAATGCTTAAAATCCACACATAGACAGGAAAATATACTACTACTTTTTCTGTCTATCTTCTTGAATGTTGCTTATACTCACACCACTTCGGTGTTCTATCAGGCTACTTGAGCAATTTTAGAACTGAAATAGAGTTTATCCATACTTTGGTCAAACTCAATATATCATCACAACCCTTAAAGGTACTACATATGTAGATACTATTTAATAGAAAAAAGAATCAAATTCACCACAGCAAAATATAAAAAACAAGAAATAAAAAAAGACAGTGTAATCATATGGTAAGGTATAATGATTTTTAAATAGAAGTATTTAATAATTTCATAAATATAATATTATGTACTTTCAGGTTATAGTGTTTCAATAGCAGTATGTCACAGTTTATGGATTTTAAATACTAGTAAGAGACTTTCTTAAAAAATATCCTCAGAGTAGAAATATGTATGTATGTTTATAATTCAGAATGGAAAAGTTAAGGAAAATGTAAATATTATGAAAACCATGTATGAGAGTAAAAGTTTTAGGAAAAAGAATGCAACTTTCTGAGAACCTTGGAACTGAGTCATTAAGTTGTGACAGTTTGAGTTTCATTTATTGAAATCCCTTGCTGTCTTTTTCCTGTTTGTAAAAATAATTTTAAAAGATCACATAAGACTGGCCAACGGCCAAACTGTCCTATTTAAGGCACTTATTTAAGGAAGTTACCAATAAAAATTTATTTTTTATTTGTGGTCAATAGTCAAATAAAATACATATTTCTTCTAAAGTCAGATTTTATTACCTAGAGCTGACAAAATTTCTGTCTAAATAGATGCTGTGATTTTAGAATCCAGCCAACTGAGTGGATCATTCAGTCTTACACTTTACCCCTGTACAGGGGTGAGAGTTAGTGGTGCTGGTAGGAGAGCATGTAAGGACATGTTACATTTGAAAAAACAAATTTACTGCTTTACCTAACTTCGTATTCCATGGAGGAAAATCACACTGGAGTTCTCAGAATAAGTAGGAAGTCTGCAAAGAGGTGTCATTTCTAAGGGACTCTACATTAGAGTCACCAGAGACCTAAAAGTACCTTTACCTAGGACCCATTCTCAGATATTCTGATCAGTTTGTCCATGGTGGGATCCAGACATACTTTTATTTTAAAAGACTTTATTTATTTACAGTAGCTTTAGGTTCACAACAAAACTGAGAGGAAGGTACAGAGATTTCCCATATACCCCTTCCACCCACACATGCATAGCCTCACCCATTGTCAACATCCTCCACCAGAATGGTACATTTCTTATTATAGAATTGATGGACCTACATTGACACATCCTTATCACCCAAAATGTGTGGTTTGTGCTAGGGTTCATTCTTGGTGTTGACGTTCTATGAGTCTGGACAAATGTATAATGACATGTACCCACCTGTGTGGTATCCTACAGAGTATTTTCATTGCCCTAACAATCCTCTGTGCTCTGCCTATTCATGCCTTCATCCTTCCCAAAGCTTGGCAACTACTTTGCCAAATGTCATATAATTTGAATCATATAGTATTTGGCCTTTTCATATTGCCTTCTTTCACTTACTAATATGCATTTAAGTTTTCTCCAGGCCTTTTCGTGGTGTGATAGCTTATTCCTTTTTAGCACTGGATAATATTCCATTGTTTAGATGTACCAAACAATGGAATTTATTTGTCCATTTACCTACTGAAGGATATCTTGATTGCTCACAAGTTTTGGCGATTATAAAGCTGTTATATAAACATCCATATACAGATGTTTGTGAAGACCTGAGTTGTCAATTCCTCTGGGTAAATACCAAGGAGCATGATTTCTGGATTGTATGTGTGAACTAAAATAAAATCTTAAGGCTCCCCCCAACCAGCTGACTGAGTGGACCCCCCGACCCCCGATGGCCAAGGGGTTATCCTAAAAGTAAATGGCTTGCCATGAAGAAGGAGGTCAGACGTGCCTCATCATTCTCCACTCCTTTCTTGGAGATATCATTTGTAACCCACTAACAGGCCTAAGGTTATGGAAGAGAAATCTGCAGGTCCTCAATTTGCACAACAAATATATGTTGAAAATGGCCCACCTTTTTGGCCCAAACCAATGTATGCCTTCCATGTATTTTCTCCTTGAAATGTATAAAGTCAAACTGTAACCCAACCACTGTGAGTCCACTTGCTTAAGGCTTCTTGGGCATGGCTCCGGGTCATGGTCCTCAAATTTAGCTGAAAATAAATCTCTTTAAAATTATTTTACAGAGTTTGTCTTCTTTTCTGTCTACATATGGCAAATGTTCAGTTTTATAATAAATTGCCAAACTGCCTTCCAAAGTGGCTATGCCATTTGCATTCCCACCAGCAGTGAATGAGAGTACCTGCTACTCCACATCCTTGCCAGCCTTTGGTGTTGTCAGTGTTCTAAATTTTTGCCATTCTAGTAGGTATGTGGTAGTATCTCATTATTGTTTTAATTTGCATTTTCTTGATGACATATCATATGGAGCATCGTTTTATATTCTTATTTGCCATCTGTTTATTTTCTTTGGTGAGCTGTGTGTTAAGGACTTTGGCACAAATGTTCATTGAGTTGTTTCCTTTATGTTGCATTTTGGAGTTCTTTGCATATTTTGGGTAATAGTCCTTTATCAAATACATCTTTTGCAACTATATTCTCCCAGTCTGTGGCTTGTCTTTTTATTCTCTTGACAGTGTCTTCTGCAAAGCTTAAATTTTTAATGTTAATGAAGTCCATATTATCAATTCTTCCTTTCAAGTATCATGCCTTTGGTGTTGGGCATATATATTTTTAAAAAGCTGCCCTAATATTTATAATTCACAGTCTGGACTGGAAAACAAAACCCTGCTTTAGTGTTTCTTTCTTTTTCTTTTTTTATTTCAGCATATTATGGGAGTATAAATGTTTAGGTTACGTATGTTGCCCTTGCCCCCTCTTGCCCCTCCGGTCAGAGCTACATGCGTGTCCATCCCCCAAATGGTGAGCATCGCACTCATTATGTATGTATATACCCTCCCCTCCGGCCCCCTCCCCTTCTGCCCAATACCAGATTAATATCTAAGTGCTTCTTGAGTTTTATCCATGAGGGCTTATATATCTGACATTCTACCTTTACTCCCACCATCTCCAGGTTTCACAAGTCATTCCTTAATGACCTTCAGGGACTCATTTTAATGAGGCCATGTGCTCAACTTCAGCCTACCACACACATTCATCACCTTAGTTGTGCAGAATGTAGAACATAACTGAAAAGGCACTAAGGTACTAGACCTGTAGCTTTAGCATGATGAAATAAAAATATTACACTGGAATTCAGTAACACAGTAATTCCTCCATTTTAGTATACCTTTTTAGTTGGTTAATTCATTTGTATCTATTTGAGTTCCAACATGCTACCTAAATGCATAATCATTTCAATAATTTCATGCTACCCACCTAGAGGCTTCATCTCTCTTCACCTGGAAAGACTGCATACTTTCATGGTTAGACAGTGGCTTCCGATTTCAGACAGGCATGCATCAAATCCCAGCTCCAGGATGACTACATGTGTTATCTAGGGGAAGTTACTCTAAGTCACTGTGCACTAGTTTCTTTATTTGTAAAATAATTCCACCTACATCTTACAGGGTTCTTGTTAATAGACGTCATCACTTAGAACGGTACCTCCCAATGAAAGCTATCTGGGTGATGGGCATACTTATAACCATAACTCAATATTACAGAAGCAATCTTATAACCAAAAGCATTTGTACCTCCTACACACTCAGCACTTAATTGCAGATATTATTCTAACTTCTCTTAGAAGCAAGTATCTTCTCCCAGGTTATGTCAAGGCAACACATTTCAATTTTCTCAGGATTTCTCATAACTATACTATAAAGATATTCCTAATCTTCCAAAATAGAAGGGAAACCTAGAACTTGGAATTTCATCTCCATGCCTTTTCTGTCTTTTATTCCAATTTTTGCAAACTCTTGGAGCTAGAAGGGATTTCCAACTTTCCCACGTAGCATGCCCAGGGTACTCTCTACCTTATGTGTTAAGGATTAAGTCCACTGTGACTGGCTGTTGATTCATTAAGAGAGACTTAAAGAACTGACTTAAAATCTTTTTAACATTATCTTTCAAAATATTCCTTTGCTCACAATGTTTCTAGATGTCAGACATCTAATATTGACTCGGTTTCTTTGCATTTGTGTTCTACCAATCTTAAAGCTCCCTGATGTAAGTAAATAAGAATAATCACAAATGACTTTGACTTCTTAATAAAGACAGCTTTGACCAATGACATGCTTAATGTTAAACATAGTGCTAAGTGAAAAATAGTAAATAAGTTCATTATAGTCCTAAAATTTCTAAGAATGGATAGATTCATCTTGAAAAAAATTAACTGCCAAAATTGTCATTTTAGTAGTCTTAATGTTTACTAGAAAGCCATTATTGTAATTTATCTTATCCTTTATATCAAAGATACAAGGAAGAAAAAAATCAGGGAAGAGAAGGCTTTTTAATCTATAAGGGGGGAAAATTAGAGTTCAGCTCAGTTACTAATTGTCCAATTTCCTAAGATCACTTTCTGCATGAAATGATGATAATAATACATATTACTTGAGAATTTTTTGAGAGTGAAATGCAGCATTTTATTTAACCTGCTTGTTACAATGGTTAGTACAAAATGAGTGCTCAATAACTAGTAGCAATAAGAGCAATAATTATCATAGTTAAAATCAATATTCATATATAATTATTTTGGGGGAGAATATAACTACCTTCAGAAAGGAAAAGTGACTGTACTTTATATTTCCCACCTAATTTAGTGAATTAATGCTTTAGGTTGCTTTTATCCTTAGAATAGACCACCTTCTGTGGATGACTCATATTTGATTATTTTCCATTGTGAATTATCAAAGAACTTTTATACAGAAACTTTCAGTTTTACTTGATGATTTAAATGTGTCACAAATCTGGGGAATGGTTGACATCAGACATTAAGTATCACAATATTCTTTGATCAACCATTGAAACCTATCAGCATTCTCTCTAGAACATTATACATGTATATAAAAGTATTAAAGAAGATTTGTAGAATTTCTGAAGCTTATCTATGCATGTATTAGCAGTCCAGAGTCCATAAGCCAAGAATTATTTATCTTACATAAATAGAAACATTTCACAAAAGGTTTTTGAAATTTTTAATTATTGTATTTCTAATTTTCAGTATTATATAATTATGTAAATTTTTCTTTCTTAAGTCTTGCCTGTCCTTGCTTCTTGGCCTGAGGACAAGTTATGCCTTTAATTCAGAAAAGATCTTAAAGTCACATAAGAAAAAGTCACAAAACTTTATCAGAGTTGTGTATGTGCGTGTGTAGGTGTGCTAGATGGAGCATATGAAGTTGTTATTTTTTCCCAAAGTGATATCTAACTTTAACATCATCGCATTTCATTGAGGTGATGTTATAGTCTATTATAAATAACAATCATACAATAAAAATAAAATTATTAAAAATGATGAATGAATTGGCCTTCCAAACTGAATGTTATACTATAAAACTACAGTGGAGTACTCGTTGAGGAATATAAAAATATATCAAAGGAATAAAAAAGCAAATATATAAACAATTCTACCAATATGAGGATTGAGAAAGTAACTGTTTCAAAACACTAGAAAAAGAGAAGCTATTGAAAGTTAGCTAACCACGAGGAAAAAAATAACTTAGATACCAAACACACATCACTTGCCAAAATTCCTAAAAGATAAGATAAAAACTGTCTGTGATAAGAACATAGCAGAGGAAAACATAGATGAATATCTAATCTTTGATCAGGAATTACTATGTTCAAAACAAGACTGTAAATATACACACCAGAGTTTGCAAACTAGTGGCTGACAAGGCAGCAACCTTTTTGCTTACTATTCAAAGAAATCATTTATAAATTATTCAATATTGAAACATTGTTAAGACTACAAAAGATTAATTAACCTGTTTTCTTGGAAAAATTACCAGACTATCTGGCAAAACTTGACTAATATTGCCATAGAGCAATCATCAGGCAGAGCTGGTTTCAGGGGTCCCCTTTAGAAAGGGACAAGATTTATCTAATAAATTATATCCATCACCTGCTCTGTTTCACTCCTTTTCCTTCCAGCCTGGACTCTATACTTCTAAAATTGAGATCCTGGTGGAAATCATAGATCATATTTAAATAAAATATTATAAATAAAATAAATGCAATAAAAGTACTAAAGATATATGATGGCTTAATATGCTTATTATGAAAAAAGCACTCTCAAGTGAATTAGTAAATAAGTACTTAATTTTTAAATAAGTATGCAAAAGTAATCCTAAGCAGAAATACAAATTTCAATAAAAATATAAGAAAACATTCTAACTCATTATTATTGAAGAATAAAATTAAAACCATCTTGTTTCTGATTATCAGATTGACAAAAATTAAAAATACAATATTTTGTGGAATGCACTAAGGTTACATATGTAAAAATGCTTGCCACAAAACTCACTATTATAAATACTCAGACAATGCTAAATGCCAATTTTGTTATCACCACTAAAATAGTTATTGGATGAAGAATGTAGCTAACTGGGTCAATGCTTTAGTGTAAAATCTACAAATTAAGAATAATTGTGCTTGTGAATTATATATTCTTTTTATTAAATAGTCCCATGACCAGTCTACCAGAAAATAAACTGTTGAGTGTGCTTTCAATTTTTTAGATTAATATGCAATTTTATTTTAGACCCTTTCATAATGTATTTTATTTCCAAGGATTCTTTTGACCATAGTCTCTCCTATATAGCTAATGATATCCTACTTCTCTTTCTCCTCACATATTTGTGGAATATCTCTAAGTTTTTGTTGGGCAGAGCAATAAAAACAAATAAAAATGCAAAAATCTAGAGCATCTTCTGGTTCTTTCACATTTATAATGTAACAAAATTAATAATTTAAAATTAAAACAAGGAACCAAATATAAATCATATAATTTGGTTTAAAATATAATTTCTTCAATTATATAAAAGTTAAAAGCAAATTCAAACATAATTTGCTTTTATTTTTTGATTCCAGAATTGAGCTAATAACATTAAAGTGTTTTCTCTAAATTTTAGTCAATACTTTTCAAATTTTGATAAAGACTCAAAAATGTATGAGCACTCCATTTCCAGAAAGTATGCTTCAAGAAAATAATGTTTAGAATTTGTAGGCAAAATATTTTTGAAATATGTAGGATAACAAACTCTATTTTCAAGCTTGAAAATGCTGAGAATGTTAGAGCGAGCAAAATTGAAGGCTAAGGCTATGACCTTTCTGTAGTACTTATTCTTCCCAATAGTAATTAGCCATATTTTAATTACTCTGATATTAATTATATAAATAAACTCAAAATCTATCTGGCTCTGTTGATGTAAACATTTGAAATGAACTTAGAATGAGATTAAAAAGAATATTGTGAAAGCTATTTGTATTATGTTTTATATTTCTCTGTACATATAAGTACAGAGAAATATTTTTTTTGTTTGTAACACTATAGATCTCTAGTGTGTTTAACCTTTTTCTGATTTGTCTAGCCTCAGAGAAGGGTATTTATTAACTAAATCATTTGCATTTATTAACCATCTACTATGTTCCCAGAACTGTTCCAGGCACCAGATATAAATCTAAGGATACCACAAAGTCTTTTTCTTCCTAAAGTTTTTACTGTGGCCATGAAAAGCAGAAAAGAGCCAATCAGTAAATATATGTAACTGAGAAAACCTTAAAAATTCATGTTGAAAATAAAATTGTATACATCTAACTCATAGTTGTCTGGGGACAGGTAGAGTGATGTTGTGTATAGAGTCATCAGAGAAGACCTTACTGATGAGTGTCATTTGGGAACAGACAGGTAATAGAAGAAAGAGAGTTGTAAATTTGGAGAAAGAGAGTTCCAGGTTGCCACTGGTTTGGTCACAAGTATCATTTCTGAGGCTTATCATTTCCACTTCTCAGAAAAATTAGTGGGCAAAATTTTTGACTGGTTCTAACACTGCATACTGTCCCTACTACTACCTTTCTCTCATGAAATATCACCTATAGCTTAAAAGAAAATGATTTAAAATATAAAAAAATAGAAAAATAAAGGGGAAGAAGAAAGTAGAATTGAAAAAATGCAGTATTGCCTAATACATGTATTATCAGAAATAAGAGTAGGGAAATAATGGAAAATACATATTTTTATTTTTGTGTTGCATATTGCGTGTGTGTATGTGTGAGTTTCCTTTGCCATACACCTCTGCTTTATATTATTAGACTCAGTATATTCCAATATAGTAGTTTGAATCTTTACCAATGTGAAAAATAAGAGAATTTTTAGCTAATAAAACAAAGACAAAAGATTAGAAAGTACAGCAAGGCCAAGTTTGCTCCTGTGTTAGGTGCTATCACTATCCATTAATAAAACCAAATGTTGTTTTATTGTGCAAGTGAGTTATGTATTCATAGTTTGTGATGCCAAGATATGGTAAGAAAGATGAATTGACGACATTTATTCTATCTAGGTAGGTGAAAACATTATATAACCTTGCTCTTAATGACATGTCTCTTGTTTTTCTTCAAAAAAGTAAACTTTGTGACTATCCTTGGACCATCATTTATGCTTGAGACAAAGAAAATCAATTGTACTACCTCTTTGTAACCCAAACACTTGTAAATCTACTTCTCCAAGTTTTGACAATATTTGAATATGTATTGATCTTAAAATGATACAAAAACTTCCAAATGTTTGCCAGTCAACAAAGGTTTGTAGATAATACAAACTTAAAATAATATCCTAAAGAAAATGTGCACTTTTCATAACCTTATACTTCTCGGTATACTTCCTATATAACCACATCATTTTATTTTTTGTTCTGTGAAGAAGGAAGAGGGTCACAGATTTTTTTTTTTTTTGTATATCTTCATGCCTTTTATATTTGGGTAGTTTTTAGTCTCATTTTGTCTTTCTGTCCTTATTTTTTATTCAATTAACTCATGAATATTTACTCTGTGCGTAACATATATCTGACGCTGGAGTTTGATTGTGAATAAATTACACTACACATGGTTCATGCCCTCACAGAGGCTGCAATTAGTGGAGGAAATTCTCAAGTCAGCAGGTAATAACTATTTAATGCAATGATTGCTTTCATGGGGCTAATGTAGCGCATTGTTGGAGCAGCTACATGGAACACTTAACTAGAGTTTACAAAGGAGATGTGCGAGGAAAACATCTTGGAAAAACAGACATCCAAACCACACCCCAAAGTATATAGGGGGAAATTAGCCAGGAAAAGCAGTGGAAATAGCATGTTCAAAGACCAAGCAAGATAAAAGATAGCAGAGTGCATTCAGATAAATGCAAATTGTTGATGGGGCTGGATGAGACAGTTTCTCAAAGGGTGATGCAAAGTAGGAGCCAAATGCTATGCAAGATTGGGAACCAAGTTAAAGATTTTAGGCTGCATCCTGAAAGGGAACCATTGAAGCTGTTGTGGAAAGAGAAAGTAGCAGTAAGGTTTATAGATCGAGGGAGGGCTAAACAAAGTATTTTTGTAATTGGAGAGAGATAATGAAAGATTAAACAAAAAGGATGTTTAAGCTATTTAAAATATAGAACTGAAATATTATAAATGGCAGATTGAAAATGTTATACATGATTTGGGCAAATAAAGAAAAAGGAATTTGTGAGGACAAGCCTCTGGTTTCCAATTTAAGCAAATAGGTAATATATGTGTAATATATCGTAGTTTCCCCTGAGACAAGAAACATAAATTCATCTTTAGACATGTTGAATTTGTGGAATTTATGAGGTGCAGTTGCCAACTGACTTTGAGATAAATAAGACAGATTCAGGAGAGGTGTGGGCTAAAATATATTGATTTGGAAAGTAAAGGGTAGTTCAAAGACTAAGGATAGTTTCAAATAAGGTAGTACCTTGAGAGACTGAAGTTTTTTGTGTGGATGGAAAGAGAATCAGGACATCATGTTGGTGGCAGGGAGAGGGAGAAAGATTGAAGATAAAGAAGAGAGGATAGACTCAGGATTAAGTTCCATGAGAAGGCTGGGCACATGGAATATAGATCACAAGTAAAGGATATAGCTGCCTTGATAATAGCTAAATACTTCTGCCATTGTAATAGGAAAGAAGGAAAAAGGGATGATTACGGAGACTTTTGTGAAGTGATATCACAAAGTTGAGGAAGTACTATTTTCTCTGTGTTGTACAAACCTCTGTTCTGAGCAGTTTGGAGAGTTAAAGCTTTGAAGAGAATGAAGAAAGCTTGAAATGTTCACTAAGGAGGATGAGGAAAGAGCTGTCTAAGGAAACAGAAAGGGATACCAAGAAAGTATTTAAGAACAGATTAAAGTTAGAGGAGATTATTTTATATTTGTATAAATACACACATTTACTTGATTTTTCTCTGACACATACATAATTTTGGTACAAGCACAAAGAGGCAAGACAGCTGCCAGGTGAGAGTAATAAAAACCAAAATTGAAGGTATCATAAAAACTAAAGTATTTGTCAGTGGAATCTGAACAGAGTAGGGAATAAAATAAAGAGAAAAGAAGAATGGGCTATGGAAAGAAAAGGGAGAATAAGACTGGGGCTGAATTAGTCAGAGAACATGTACAATGGGAAAAACTAAGATGGTTGAAAAGACAGGAGACTGTGGACACAAAAAGTTTTCTGAGTTTAAATTGGCAGCAGTAATGGGACAATATCAAGTAATGAGAATTCCAGGTGTGTGGCAGTGTGAGTTGCTGGAGAGGCGTGGAGCTGTAGGTCAATGGAGATAAAGCCATCTATGAACTAAGAACAAGATTCTTAAAGGAGCCATCCATGGACTTTTAAGAGGCACCAAAACCATGATCCATACATAAAGGAAGTAAACAAACTGGACCTCATCAAAATGAAAAAAAAAAATGTGGTTTAAACAAATAGCATGAAACCTTCAGAAATAAATGTATGAATCCATTATGTTAAGTGTCATAAAAATGCCAGAGTTATGCTTTGCCATAAAATTTCTAAAGGCTTATTTTTCATGCTTTATACTTGACTTGAAAATAGCTGGTGATTTATGATTTGTAGCAAACATGCCACAGAGTATGAGTAAAGATGCAACGTAGACTCAGTAAATAACTACAATATTAATAGAATAGGATGATATATACAGTGCTATAAAGAAATGATAAACTGTACACAAGAGTTATAATTATGTTCTTTTCAATTTGTGTGGTCAAAATTTCTTTTATTAACTTTTTATGTTCCATGCTTTTTCCAAATGTAAGCCTTTAATACTCCAATTAAGATATTCTAATTGCCTAAGCAAAGAAGCAATTATTAACACAGCAAAAAAAAAAAAAAAATTAAGGAGTAGAGTATGTCTTGAAAAACTGGCATTTTGAAGATTTATTTTCAATATTTTCATTATTTCCTCTCTAAATATGTAATATTACACATTTTAAATCTTATAAATATGTAACATATCAGATAGTGGTGATTAAAAGTAATATGAATAGTATTTATAATAATTTTATGTTAATGAAAATCCCAAAAAGGACTATTTCTTTAAGAGTTTTCTTACATAAAACATTTTATAGCTGGTTATGTTAGATATCATTTCTAACAAGCAATGAATCAGATTGTGTATATATATATGAAATGCATTAAAAGTCACTATGCTATGGAAAATAAAATTTGAAATAATGATCCGAATTTTCAATATAAATTATTTATGCAGATATGCAGGCATGAACACTGATGTTGAAAGTGTAGGAAGCTATACTTATCCTTTTTCTCTGACCTGAAATCATTCTTAGTAGAGTAAAATAATCTGAGAACTGTACTTCCAAAATTTTACTGCTATCATTAATTTAACTTAGCATTTGTTTTTATTATTACTTCCACTATAAGACTGATGTGTATGAATGACTGTAAGTGGTATAAACAGACAAAAAGCCTGAGGTAGCTTTCTTACACATCTCCCTACTTCTAGTTTTCTTATCTTAATTCTTTACTTAGATGATTTACATTCCTTTCAACTTCAATTTATGTCTTCACTCATTCATTTACTTAACAAACATTGTTTGTGTACCTGTAGAGAGTGTCAGCTATATTCTAAAGCTACACTGTCCAATACAGTAGCCATATGTAGCTATTTAAATTTAAATTAATTAAAATTAAGTAAAAGTAATAATTCAGTTCTGTAGACACACAGCCACATTCCAAGTGCCAATAACTGCATATGGCAAGGGGCTATTTTATTGGCCAGCACAGATATAGAACATTTTGTTATCATAAAAATTTCTATTAGACAGTCCTATTCCAGAGCCTAGGAATGCAAAGATAGAAATTTCAATCTATGCCATGAAGGAGTTCACAGATCATTAGAAGAAAATATGATAGAGGCATCTTCAAAGTACTCCTGGATAACAAAAAATGTGCACCTAGGTGAATCTGGGAAAGGACATGGAATCAGTAAAATGATGCCTGACTTGGATTTAGTTAGGTGCTCAGGGATTGACAAGAAGACATTATAGGTAACATCCGGGATCAGGACACACTACCCCAAAATATGACTATAGGAGGCCAGAATATGCCACCCCAAAATATACTTCTTTGGCATGTTGTGAGCTGGTTATTCTGAGAATGCAGACATACAAGTAGCTTTGAAACTCCCTTTTGTGAAAGAATTTTATACCAATAAAGTAAATCTACATTAGCAAAAGTTCTTATATCAAGAAGAGGGCTGCTCCATGACAATTTTTATTACCTCAGAAACTGTTATCTGCATAAGAGAAACCTTTATTTACCATACATTTCCTTGCCTTATCTTCCCATAACCTGTCTCTACCATCCCCCAGAAGCCTGGAGTCACTATTCCTTTCTGTAGCTAGAAATATAAAAACTTTCAATCAGCAGTTTGAATCAAGTTTTTGAGTCTCATGTTTCGAAGGACTCCTGTGTGTATGCCTACAAAATAAACAGGATTATTACAAGTGATTTGTATGAATGTCAAAGCCTTGACTTTCAAGCTTTGCATTTTGTATATTGGAAGAAATATGACAATCCTAGTTAATTAGACAATAGATCCAAACCCCTTACATTTGATGCATTTTGTTTTAAAAATAGGCCTTGTTTTTCAGCTTCATCTGCAGTTCTATGTGAAGATTGATAAATCAGTTTTTACTTGTTTTATTAATAAAATGTAATTTGGATATCTTGAAAAAAAATTAAAATGTTTCTTTTTTCCTGTTAATCTTTCATATGTCGATTTAATTCATAGCCCACCCAAAGAACCTAGAAGAGTGGAGGGAAGCCATTTTCCCTCCCCTGCACAGGCATAGAGAGTATCATTTGCAGTGCCCATGGACAAGACAACAACAACAACAACAACAAAGTATAATAGTTTCAGGGACAAGCAAATAGCTTGACATAGCAAGAATGTAGCATGATATTAGATGAAATTAAAACAACCCTTTATAAAATAAATAAAGGGCCACAAGGTGGGAACTGTGGTAAGGGAAATACAACCACCCCTGTTCCCTAGCTTGCTTTCTTATAATTGCTTACTACTGAGGAGTCATATACCTGATAGTCATACAGATTCTTAGCTTTCTTCATTGCTCCCATAGATAACATCGTCCTTCTGAAACTTAAGGCTAATTTTTGGGATATCTTCCAGACCCTGAATTCTGGTAGAATGGCTGACCCACCTAGACCAGTGGCCCATACCTAGGAACTGACCCAATTGGTTGTGTGACACCCACCCAAGAACCAACTCAGCAAAAAAGACAATTGCTACACCCCTATGGTTCCACCCCAAACCTAGCCAATTAGCAGACCCAATTGCCTAGCCCTTTGCCCACCAAATTATCTTTAAAAACACTTTCTTCCAAATTCTTGGGGAGATGGATTTGAGATGGCACCTGCAATATTAAACTCTTTCTCTGCTGTAAACCCTGCTGTCTCAGTGTACTGGCTTCCTCTTGAACAGTGGGCAATGAACTTGGTAAAGCTGAAATGAGGTTTTCCAAATAGATCTCATGTTTGGTTTGGTTTGGTTTGATCTACAATATGAAAGTAATAATAGTACCTATTAATTTTGATGTTAAAATTTAACTATTTTTAATACATGAAACACTTAGAACAGCTCCTAGCACTAGCAAGTCTTTATTATACATGTTGACAATTATTATCGCTGTTAGCATTATATTACTATTATTATTATTGGAAGATTGAAAGTATGATCAGGAACTTACTACAGAGTCAGAAACAAGGACAGACTCGTGACCAAAAGACTGTAGCCAAAGATATTTAGGAAAGATATTAAACTAAAAATATTCTTACATTTCTCTTTTTTGAGGTGGGAGTGTGAATGGTGGAAAAAGGAGGGCACTGCTTCTAGGAATGCTGGTGATGAGAAAAGTCACAAGCAAAAAAGGAGAGATAAAAGTTAGCTTATAGTAGTACACAGTTCTGACTATTTCCCAATGTTTTTTGCATGGGTGTGTGCTTTTAACTTACACTTATGTTCTTTTCTTTTGAACTTGACTTAGTAAGAAAAAACTCAGAATTGTGAAGCTAAAAGAAAACTGTACTTTTACTATGTCTTTCTTTCTTTTCTCTTTTTTTGCTGGCCCAACAAAATCAAGGTTACAAAACTGCCAAGAATATCCTGAAACAGACTGTTCTTATGAGAATACCAGTTGACTTTTTCAGACTTGAAACATTTGGGTGGTTTGGCTAACAGTCAACCAAGAATCAAACATCTTAAATGTTTATTCAGACTGAACTTTTGAACCATTTAATGTTGTTCTACTACTATGCACTAATGATAAAAACCCAACCTGTTTTTTTATTTACTAAGTAAATATCAGCACTTATTTAATTTTGTAAGTAATTTCCTTCTCTTAAATTAAGTTATGAGAGCAATGTAATTATAAAATCATTCAGTACTAGTTTCAAAGTGACCAATTTAATTTTTAAGCTATTTTACTCAGTGATAAAAGAGCTTCAATAACACATAAAATGTTCTTCTTTCCTCAAGGAGCATATATTGTAAGTTTGTGAATTTGATTGTTTTTTTTCTGGCAATTTATTTTAACGATGTAATTGACCATATTTGTGATTCATTGAAAATATGAGGGTTCTGGTTTTACATGCAAACTAATTTTAGCAGGTAAAAAGACTTGAATTTTTCTTTGGCCCAAATCATTGGTAATAATTTTATATATCATACTGTCATTGAGGTTACCCTTATCAGTTGTCCTAGTCATATCTCCCCACCCCATAGGTCAAATTTTTAAAATCAGAATCTGCGGTAGTCCAAACCTGGTCCTGAGCATTTTTAAAAAGTATCATGAGTAAAACTGATGAGCACCCTCTTGGACTGTAATTTTTAATACCAATATACTAACTCATTTCTGGATGGTTATAGGTAAAAATTATTCTTTTTAATAGAAATATAAAGCCGAGTGGCTCATGACTATAATCCCAGCACTCCAGGAGGCCACAGTGGGAGGATCACTTGAGGTCAGGAGTTTATTTCCTTCAGCACTTTGAATATGCCATGCCACTCTCTCCTGGCCTATAAGGTTTCCACTGAGAAGTCTGCTGCCAGATGTATTGGTTTATGAAATTTGGAACAGACATGTTGGACATGTACCAGAGTTTTCCCTTAAGACTGAGCCCTGGTTGCCTTCGGTGGTAAACTGGCTAATTAAAGAACCTTTTATTAATTTTATTTCCTCCCTTATCTTACTTCCCATTTTTCTACACATTCTTTGTTCCTGCAGTTAACTTGCAATCAAATCCTTTTCTTGGAGTCTGCATCTAGGGAACTCAGCTAAAGATAGCTGGTGAAGGATGAGATTCTGGAATCAGATCTGTTGATATCCAGATTTCAACAATACCCCACTTGCTGATAGTAACTAGAATTACAATTTTCCAAAGGATCCATATAATGAAATACTAATATGGATTAGGAAGGAGACTTAGAGACTGGTAGAAAGTTAGCCTTTGTTTACATACCTTAATAGCTATAGTGCTTGAAAACATTATGTTAATTATACAGACTGTGGTGTTCTTTGCTGATTGTTAACATCACAGAAAATTATAGTAGGAAAGTAACAGACATAGATTAACAAACCAAATAACTTAGAGTACAGTATGAAACCCAAAAGGTAGCCTAGGTAGCACTTTAGGAGACTCTTATCAACTATAGCTGGAGGCAAGAGTGTGCTTAAAATCAGCACCTTAATTGTAAAAGGTGCAGAGCACAAAGCAATCTTAATTTAGAGCCAATGCAGGGCTCTTGAGTTAAAGCCAGAGCCAGATAACAAATGAATGAGACCCTCAGGCTAGGACATTTGAGTAGAGATGCCAGAGGTGTTTAAACCTCTAGGTGTCCCTACATACTCTACACAGGCTAGGAAGATTCCATCCTCCTTGCTAAAGGAACACAAATTGTAAATTATAAAAAGAACTCACCTGAATTTAATGCCCTACAAAATGATTCTGGGACTCATTTAATGTGTCTCTACCACTGCTCAGTACTTCTAGACCAATAGGTAGGATAAAGTCTCACTACAGCCACTGTAGAAAAGTATAGCTCCTGCTACAGAAAGAAAATTATACACCAAAACATTTATAGGTCTTGGCTCATACATACTGGCAGAAATCTATAGAACACACTAGGCAGTGAGTCATGAGGATGTGAAACCAGGAAAGATGAAGTAAAGTCTGATAGAAAATTGTTTGCTGATATAGGGTCATTTGCTCATCATTTAGAATTTAATAATGCATTAAGAATACCCGAGATAGGTCTAATATGTTTCAATAATTATTCCTTGAATCTTAGAAGTACCAAGTAAATGAGGCAGACATGTCAGAACTGCTTAAGCAGAGTATTAAGAAAGCAGACAGAAGGCTCAGCAAAGTAAGCATGTACAAATGGATTTATGTCATAACGCCAGAAGAACCACTAGCTGACAAGCTACCAAGAAAGCACAAGGAACAATCTAACAATCTTTTCCCTGAAAAATATAAAGATTAAGTTACTAGAGTGACATCATGATCATCAAGAAAGTCAATAGCAATTATCCTCTGTACCCTCTTTATTTTAAACAGTGTATTAATGGAAAGAAAATCAAGAATTAATCTATGTATTGAAGTAAATTGATGCAAATTAATAAATAGGTGCCTAATATTTAAGAATACAATATGAAAATATCTGAAGCTGTCTTGAAATATTTTTAAATCTACACCAATGAACAGTTATTTATTCTAAATAATAAAACTGTTAGTATTAATATTCAGATAAGTCAAACTAAATATTTTAAATGATACAAGTCAATTCTCTAAAAATGTCTGATGCTTTAGGGGAGGAAAAATATCTTTTACTTCTTTATAACTCATTAGCTGATTTTCCACCATAACAAAAGAGAGATTAACAAAAGTATATGAATTTATTTCATGTAAGTTTTACCTGACACTGGAACCTTCATAAGGAAATGAAGTCCTAAAGAAAGAGTTTAACCTGGGTGTTTTTATGTGGGTTTGACGAAGAATGGAGAGTCAGGGACAAAAATGATAGGGCAAAAAGCATATGATCTGATGGCATTAAACTTGGGAAACTTAGCAAGGCCTTTTTTTTCAGATTGTTCTCAGTTCTCTTTGTTCTTAGAAATAAAGGTGCTCCTTTCCTCCAGGTATAGGGAGGGCTCACCTCTCGCATGAGGTTCTTCTAATCTGCTTCAAGGGAAGATCAGAAAGTCCTTCCTAGGTTTTATGACCTGATTCAGGAGAGGCGGGCAAGAGAAGGTCAGAGAGACTTTCCTGCCCCTGCCACTTTCTCAAATTCCGTCCACTTAAAATATTCAGTATGTTAGTCAATGTGTCATATTTGGAGGAGCATATCCTAAACCCCATCAAAGCTTTAGGGACTATTTTCAGAAAAATTAAAGCAGTCTAAGAAGAAAAAATACATATAACTAGGGGAGATTAGAATTTTTCCAACATCTATTTAAAATATATTGCAAAATATATTTCATAAATGTCCATATACCTACAGAACATCACACATTCAAAATGTATCTTTTAAGGTTTCTAGATGAATTGTAGATATCAATAATGTTTCATGCTTTCATGGTTTTTGTTTGTTGTTTGTTTGTTTTTCCTGACACTGAGTCTTGCTCTGTTGCCTGGGCTAGAGTCCTGTAGCATCAGCCTAGCTCACAGCAACCTCAAACTCCTGGGCTCAAGTGATCCTCCTGCCTCAGCCTCCCAAGTAGCTGGGACTACAGGCATGCACCACTATGCCTGGTTAACTTTTTCTATATATTTTTAGTTGTCCAGCTAATTTCTTTCCATTTTTAGTGGAGACGAGGTCTCGCTCTTGCTCAGGTTGGTTTCAAACTCCTGGGCTCAAGTGATCCTCCTGCCTCAGCCTCCCAAATAGCTGGGACTACAGGCATGCACCACTATGCCTGGTTAACTTTTTCTATATATTTTTAGTTGTCCAGCTAATTTCTTTCCATTTTTAGTGGAGACGAGGTCTCGCTCTTGCTCAGGTTGGTTTCAAACTCCTGGGCTCAAGTGATCCTCCTGCCTCAGCCTCCCAAATAGCTGGGACTACAGGCATGCACCACTATGCCTGGTTAACTTTTTCTATATATTTTTAGTTGTCCAGCTAATTTCTTTCCATTTTTAGTGGAGACGAGGTCTCGCTCTTGCTCAGGTTGGTTTCAAACTCCTGGGCTCAAGTGATCCTCCTGCCTCAGCCTCCCAAATAGCTGGGACTACAGGCATGCACCACTATGCCTGGTTAACTTTTTCTATATATTTTTAGTTGTCCAGCTAATTTCTTTCCATTTTTAGTGGAGACGAGGTCTCGCTCTTGCTCAGGTTGGTTTCGAACTCCTGAGCTCAAACAATCCACCAACCTCAGCCTCCCAGAGTGTTAATTACCTCTTGATCTAATGTCTTTCTATTCAATAATACCTGTTTACATTATTGAATGTTTATTATTATATGTCGGGCTCTTTGCTAAGTTTTACATTGATTTTCTTATGTAATCCTCACATTAACCCAATGGTATAGGCTTTATTATTGTGTTAAAAATTTAGAAACACAAAATGAGGCTAGGAAGAATGAAGTAATTTTCCAAAGATAATATAGCTGGCTAGTGGCCAAGCTAGGAGTTGAATTCTGTAATCTGACTCCAGTGCTGGCACATTTAGATATTATGGTTATAAAAGTGCATGTTTGATGAGATAAAGCCTGTGTCTATATTATATTATTTTTTATAAATCACTGAACGTAAAAATCATTCAACAATAATTTCATATGGCTCATATGTTAGATTTTTTCAAAATATATTTTAAATCACATAAATTTGATTTCCAAATCTTAACAAATATATCCAATAACCAACAAGAACCAAGAGAACCACTGGCACCACCACCAGTCTTCTCTTTCCTATATATCTATAATCAAAACACCTTAGGCACTTCCATTTCTCTCTTTACTTTTCCACTTCTCCATTTTCATTAAAATAACTGCACTCTGGTCTTTATTATCCTCCAACCTGCTTGTTTTTACAAACTCCTACTATTTCTCTTCAATTAATCATATCTATTAGAACCAATGTTGGAAAAATACCACCATCCTATTCCACTCCTATGCTTGAAAACTCTACGGCCTTCTGAAACAAGTACACACTTCGTCTGCATTCAGTGCCTGATAATCTAGCCTCACTCTAGTTTCTACCATGTCCAGAATGCTTTCTGCCAGAGAATAGGTTGTCTGCTCCTTGCGTCTGTGATGAGTTTGCTCGAGGCATCTTTCCCACCAGGAAGGCTCCCCTCTTCAAAAAGTGTTTTCAAATTTTGCCCCTTCATAAGACCCTGATTCCAACTCTCCCCACAACGATTTGGCATTTCATGTTAAACTCTAGATAGTTTATTCCATTAATTATGCTTGCAATAATATTTTGATTAATTCTTTGATTACATATCTTACATAATTCTTTGATTGTCATATGATGACAGATTTTTAGAAATGGAAGGAACCTAAGAAGTTGCCTAATTTTATATGTTTCAGATGAGGAGATTGAAGCACTCAACATAGCAATAATGAGGTTTACATTTTAATATATTCTCTTATTTCCAAATACACATACACATTTATTTTTCTTTTTAGTGTCTGGGAAAGTAACAGTTACAAATAGATATTGATTAATGAGTAATTTCAGAACATAAAATATCAGAATCATCTGAGAGGCTTGTTAAGTGACAGTTTTCTGGGCCCCATTCCCAGAATTTCTGATTCAGTGGATTTAGTTGGGAGACTGAACACTTGTGTTTCACGTAAGTTCCCAGGTGATGTTGAAGTTGCTCATCCAGGGACCATACTTTGAGAACTGGCCTAGCCTATAAACTGATAAATATAATAACTGATCATAAAAAGTATAATACCTCGGTCCTCAGGTTTTCTTTTACTCAATATTTAAAATTTAATATGCATTGGTTTCATTTGCTTTGTGTTATTTTGAGTTTAGGTTACTGAATTTATTATGCATAAAACATCAGCTTTTCCTTATTTATGAGTTTAATGGATTACATGTACTATTTTGTTAATTCTGATAATTGAGGTGTTCTTTTTCCTTACATTAGCAATTTAAAAATTGTTATTATTAAATATTAATAAAATGTATCCCTGCTTAGGTTAAAAAAATATAAAAGAATGTCAAGATAAAGGTCATTTATCAGAGCCATTTATTAATTAGCTCTTTATTTCTCACCATGGAGAGAAATCTGCCAATAAGATGAAATGTCATATGTCTGAGGTTTTACTCAGAGGTACAAAGGCAAATCACAGCAGTGCATCAATGAATAGGTCTAGCAGAAATGACCTCAGGTCAGATTAAGGGAATGACCTGCCCTGGAATTTTTCATGGATAATGTGCCAATTTCATACCACTTTTTGTCATCTATTATTACTATTAATAAAATTAAATACAAATTGTGAAGTCCTTGTACATCTCAAAATAACATCACTTATCTTCAAATAGCAAAGCTATTAGGCAGGTGACTAACACAGACATTCTATCACTCTTCCTAGAAATGCTGTGTCTGGTATCTGTTATTTTTGTTTATTTTTATTTTCTGCATATGTTCAGATTACTCTATATGTGCCATTGCAAATATAACCAAAGCTTCTAATCTCAATAGCATCTCCTAGAGAAAATGGAATCTACCAGGGAAGTTGGCAAAATCAGAACTTGTATCTACACAAGCACTAGGTATCTGAGATTCATTTGTATATAAATTTCATACCTAACACATGCTGAATCATAGACTAGGAAGAAAAATTTAAAGAAAGTATTAGAAATTTATGTATTGCATATAACTCAATTTTATTATAAAGTATAGGCAGAGCTTCTACACAAATATCTGTTGAATGCAATCTCCCAAAATATCAACAAAGCAACCCATTGAAAATATAAAGCTGAGTAGATTGCTCGTCACAGTAAAGAAGACTACCTCAACAAAATCTTAGTAGCATCTCAGAGGGGAAAGCACAAAGTCTAGATACTGAAATATCGATGCCTCCTTTAAGACAGATTTTTCAATGTGTGGACTTGGTTAGGATTTGGTAAGGATCATGATTATAATAGTTTGTAATCAATGGACACAGCAAGGTGAGAATGAAGAGTCTTCCACAGGTAAGGAGTCCAAAGAGTCATAGAATGTAAATTATTGTTTGTTGTTTTTCTATTGAAGAGTTAATGAGTCTTTCGGAAAATTCATGAAATAAAAAAAAATTCACTATTTTTGTCTTTCTAGGCAAGTGTTTTCTGCAACACTTATGAAGTTAAATTGATAAGATAATGAAACACTGAAGTCATGCTGATGTAGACTGTAAGCTGTGCAATTGGTTTTGATTCTCAAATTACTGCAAAATTAAGGATAACACTCTACCCTTGCAGAATACCATCTCTGAACTGGCACTTTAGCTATGCTTCCATTAGGCCATTACAATGCTCTATGAAACTATCTGCTTCTGGTGCAGTATGTGATATGAACAGTGGACCGCACAACCATGGGCCCATTTCTACAATTCTTTTCTTGTGATGTGAGATGTTTGGTTAAATAGTATGTAGTATGGGATCCCATGACTGTGGATGAGCCACTCTGTGATCCATGTATAGTGGTGCTGGCTGAGGCTCCATGAGCCAGAAAGGCAAATCTATATTGGGCAAACATACCTATTATTATTAGGACAAATCATTGACCCTTCCAAGATGAAAAAGTACCAATGCAATTGAATAACATTCCAGTGGCCAAGCTAGTCTTCTCCAGGAATGATGCCATATTTAGGACTTGATGTTGGTTCTTTTTTGCTGAAATATTGGACATTCAAAGACATCAGTAGCTAGGTCGGCTTTAGAATCAATGGGAACTTGATCAGTAGGAAGGAGTCAATGCTGTTTAGACCACATGTAGCATCAATCTTTGTCAAAGTCATCAGTCTGTCCATATGCCCATGACATCAATCCCATGGTGACCTATGATGAAGGCTAGATAGCCACACTGCTAAAGTTGTCTTGTTTGATTGTTCAGTGGCCCTTTGATAGTGAATATATTCTACTAGATGTTAATGTATGATATAGAATCTTCAAATGCTATGCCCACAACTAAATATCTATCTATGTACCTCTACCCTAGAATTCCTTGTCTCCAGTTTTCCATTCTTTTTCCTTCTAGGTTCCTCACAAAACAGCCAGGCCATTGATACTGCCCATAAATCTGTTTATATTCTCACCTCAGATCACTCCTTCCATACTAAATGGATGACCAGATATACTGCAGTTCTTTCCACTGTACACCAAGGCCACCCATGAACATGATTGTAATGCAGCTCTCATTCATTTCTGGCTTGCATCCATATATCCAGCCAAACCACATGTAAACCAAGTTTGGGCTTTTTCTTCCTCCTTCAGCTGGCTGTAGAGAACCCCCTTATGGCCAAAGGTCTAGGGAGGAGAAGGACTCCATGTAACCATGTGTGTAATATGGGGTATTCTGGGTAATACCACAAGCCTGGCATAACATATGGCCCTGGTGGAAGAACTGCTTAAATGGCAGCCTGGACCTGTTGTAGTGCCCCTTTCTAGTCCAGGCCTAATCACATCTGGCAGCTTTCTATTTCTTCTTGTATTCTCAGGTGTAGAACATTTCTCCTTCATAATCCAAGGAGGTCTATCATGTGCTATGCTTTTTAATGATGGGTGATGCAACACAATCCCAAAATTTTTAGCATTGAAAATGGTTAAAGGTCACCAATGGCATTAGGGATTGTGAATTTTTAGATTCACTGTTTTGTAAGAAACAGTGATTTTGTTTCTTGGCAAGAAATGGAGACATTTCATTCTGTACATCAGTTCAGTATATGACACTTCCAGAATTTCAGAAATGTTATTCTAGTGGTGGGCATACTTGGTATCCAGCTATCATGTCTGGTGTATTATGGTGTAGACTCCTAAAAGTTATCAAGGGAACTTATTTACATTTGTAAAATTAAACATGGATGTCTCAATTACGATATTAGAACTGACTCCTCACACATGGTGTGTGTGTATGTGTGTATATCTAAAATTGTGTGTGTTTTATAAAAAAACAAATGTTCTGTGGGTAGCAGAGACTCAGTAGGGAATTTCATCCAGAAAGAAAACGTGGTTTAGTCTCATCATTTGTTGCTCATGATTTTCTTCTTTAATTTCCGGCTTCTGCACAGCCCCATTATTCTCTAACACTGACTCCTAAGATTCACAAATATAGAAAAAGCACATATTGTCACCTTCTACTTTCTCATCCTCTTGGGCATCCAAGTAGTAGATATGGCAAGAAAACAAGCCATTACAGTAAGAGCAAGCCTGATTCAGCCTCCCCTGTGTGTAGTGTGAATAGATTTGGTCATGTACTAGTGTGTTTATAACTTATTACTGCTATAATAAATTACCACAAATTTAGTTGCTAAAAAAAATAACAATCTTTTACTCCAGAGGTTGGAAGTCCAAAATCAGTTTCACTGGACTAAAGTCAAGGGGTCAGCAGGGCTGGTTCCTTGTTGAGGTTCTAAGGGATAATCTTAGAATTTCTTTGTCTTTGCCAGGCTGCTTGCTTTTCTTGGCTCATAACCCCTTCCTCTACCCTCAAAGCTAGCAGCACAGCATCGTCAAACCTCTCTCCTCCTCCTCTTTCTCTGTCATCACATTCCTTTCTATTTTTCTGTAGTCAAATATTTCGTCTCCCTCTTACAAAGATGTTGGTGATTATATTTAGGGAGTGCTCAGATAGTCCAGGGTAACTCCCATTTCAAAATGCTTTATTTAACCACATCTGCAAAGTCATTTTTTTTTTTTTTGCCATATAAGGTAACATTCATAAGTTCCAGGAATAAAGACATAGATATATTTGGGGGGAATTATTATGCCTACCAACCAGTTAAATTACAAACAAACCTGACAAACCAAAGGGAAAAATAATATGCTAAATTCTTCCCACGGATGGCAGACTATTTTCAAAGTTTCATCCTTAGTTACCTTTCTAATTTATTGACTTCAAGAGGGTGGTATGAAAAACGACAATTCAATGAATAATTTGGAGGCATTATCCTCAATCCATGAAATAAATTTTGGTTATTATGAGCACTCAAATTAGTAGCTAAAGATAAAATGCGAAACATCCTCATTCTACTCTCCCTAGTAATCAATTTTCTTGACTGTATTTATCATCTTATTTATCCTTCATGATATTCTCTAATATACTTGAAAGTATTGTATATTGTGCTAAGAGCAGAAAGACTCTATATTGGTATAAAACACAGGCTATGCTAATAATTTAAGAAGGTAATATTACCATACACAATTTTTTCAGGATTTGAATCAGCATTAAATTTACATTCAAAGTCTTAGTAAAGTATCTTTACTGAGAAGATATTTTTAAAAAGAGTTTCTGTAAATATATACCAATTTAACACATTTGGAAAGAGTTTTCTATTAAAGGTAATATACATAATTTATCAGTTATTATTAACATTGCCTATCTGTGTACTCCAAAGATACAATGGAAATTGATGAAAAACTAAAGATACAATGGAAATTGATGAAAACCAACATGAAGAAAGAAATGTTTCATTGATTAAGATAATTTGTTTTATATTTTAAGTCTGCAAAACGATAATATTTTCTTATGTATGTCTTTAATGATTTCAAGAGAGCTAAGACATGGTCCATTATCAGCAGTAGAGTGGTGAAAAAGAACACACACACACACACAGACACACACACACAATGAAGACTAGTTATTATGGTATACTAAACGATTAAGTGAATAAATGAATTTTAGTGTAAAAGAAATTATTTTTCACTTTCATGTGAATAAAAGTAAAGGTAGCATATATGTATGTATTTTCTTATTTAGAATTGTAGCTAGCATAATTAAGAAGCATTATTTCACTATATTGACAAAAATTAACGTTTTAAACTTCATTGAATGATAGAATGCATTATTTCATACCATAGTGACCTAATATTATTCTCTAATATATCATGGTAGACATTGTTGGCTGGAGACCAGATTCATTTCCTTGTAAATTTATGAACAAAGTTGAGTTACTTTTCTAACATTCCCTTTGATTAAATATGGTCATATGATTCCGTCTAGACAATGGAATGTGAGCAGTTGTATACCACTTCTAAGCCTTCTACATGGACTTTTTAAATGAATTTTCCTCTTGAGTTGACATGATACAGATGGGCAAAATGATCTCGGAAGGAATATGTTGATGATGGTAGAACAGTGAGATCGAAGGGATATGCATCCTTGAATACTATCTCAGAGAAGAGCCATGCACTGCTCAAGCTTGTTAAGCATAATATACTTGTGTGTCAATGAAGCCAATATCACACTAAATAGCATAATTTGCAATTATTTGCTTGAAAAACATCATTCACAATTAAGTCAGAATGTTTTCTACCTAAAAGAAATTAAGCTGAATCAATCGGCTATAAATTATGCATATATCTCAAAAATATATAAAACAGTATTTTCTTTGTTTTTATAGAAATTGCTTTAGGTTAACAGACATTAATAACCTTATGAGATCAAAATCATGCAAAGTAAATTTGAACAGAAAAAGCAAAGTTGATAAAGTAGCAGGATGAAGAGAAAATAATACAGACAAAAGAACTTTTATGAAGTGCTAGATGTTTGTAATTCTTCATTAAAATAATAATCTCATAACTGTGTAAAACTATTTACATACAAACCCCTAATAGTGCTATCCTGGAATTATGAATTTATAAATCCACCACTTTGAACTCTCTTCCTGTCTCAAGTTAACATTCCCAAAGTACACCTGGCAAAGCAACATTCTCTAAATGTGTAAGTAGATCTGGATTATTTTAGAAACATGAATTTTCACCAACTTTCTTACCAGTGAGATAAGGGCTTCTTGGCTTAATCAAGTGTGTTTGCAATGTTAGAAAGCATAAAAAAGACATTTGAAAAAAATAAATAAATGGAAAGAACATTTCTCAACTCACATTGCAAATAACTTTCAAAGATCACGGCTATAAATCAATGGAGACTGATGAAAGTATCAGGCATTGTAAACATACCAGCCCAGAAAAGGCATGCACAGTGCATCCCTTTATTCTTTAAAATGCTTCAGTTTGGATAAAGCTTTTGTGAAAATTTAATTTTTAACAATACCAATTCTCAGGCTATTTATAAGAGGGATAAATATAATAAAACATTGCTTTCAATTGGTCAAATGGAAAAAATGTTCTAGTTTCTCTTGCTGCCATTTATTATTTAATGTAAGCTAAAACAAATAAAAATAACAAATAAGCAAAACAAAAAAAAGGCTAATATGATATATTTAAAGAAAGAAGTTAATATAGTTTTCAACATGTTTTCCTAAAGATTTTACAAAGCACTGATTTAATCTTTTGAAAGTTGCCATTAACAACTTCACTAGGGATATGCTAATCCCACTGTCTAGCAGATGGAATGGTAATGCTTTGGCAACTGGCAGGGAAGGATCCTCAACAAATTGCTTGTTACTTCATTGTGATTTTTAAACATCCTCTGGAGAATAACTGTCATTATATTCCATAATGTTACATTATAACTCATAGATGCTGACACTGTTATTTAGTTGAAGCAGCGGGTTATTAGCCAAACTGCTGTTAGAATTTTTATCATCTGAAGAATTCCAAAAAGCAAATTGATTAAGTAAACAAACTATAGCATAAGGACAGATCTTATCTCTCTACTGACAATTGACTCTTAGCTACAAACTAGAGTTTTCTTTGTTTTTGATCAAGATCAAGTCGCTCAATTTACCTATAGATACATAATGAGTCATATGTTTACCAAAATGGTGGCTCTAATGCATACATTTTTAAACCATTTATTGGCAAAGTATCAATATTGAATGAGCTGATTATTCAGGAGAAGCAGCTGTCTAAATCATCTAACAACTCTAATTAGTTGATATGTGTGACTATGTTGGCTTCATGCAATATCAGCACATCCTGATTGCTCAATAATTATTAAAATCAATTATGAATACTGGGAATAGCAAAACGAAGAGGGCAGTATTAGGACAGCTGATGATTTGAGGAGTTATTTCAGGCAAGCTCCAAACTAATGACAATGTGCATATAGAAAGAAAGGAAAGGACAAGGAAGCTTCTAGATCAATGGAGATAGACCAAGGTGTGCTGAAGCCAACTCCCACCAACAAGTAACAGCTGACTATTAAATTTTTAGGAACTCTGTGAGCAAGTTTGTCAAATACAACCATTATCTTAAAAATAAATTATATAAGCTTATGATTAAATAAATCACAAATTGTAATACATACTCAAAAGTCATCCCTTCCTAATTAATTTACTTTGTTTAACTGTTATTTATTAATATATTCTTGGACTTATTTACATTTATTATATCTGTAAAGGGGAAATATCCATAATATTATTCATTTGCATATGCATTCCTTCCCAGGTCTGAGTTCGATGAGGACACACTGATAGCTTGAAATTGCCCATAGTGATTGGATTTATAGCACAGAAATAAGCAAATTCTACAGTTTGGTATTTAGATACTTGAAGATAATTATCATTCTGTTGTAAACCTATAGGCCTATTTCAGATCTCTCTGAGCAAACATAGAACATGCCTGCTAATTCTGAAAAGGGAAAAATACATGGAAACTCTTGTTAATGGAAAAAGATCCAAACTCTGTATTTGACTGGCCCAGAGCACAAGACCCCAAGTGGTCCTGAGAAAATGTGTCCACAATAGCTGGGTTACAGTTAGATTTTATACATTCATGGAGACAGGAATTACATGTACGACCCTAAGTCAATACATGGAAGGTATACATTGATTTGGCCTAAAAAGGCGGGATATCTCATAGTGGGAGCTTACAGATTATAGGTGGGTTTAAAGATTCTTTGGATTTATAATTGGTTAAAGATATGAAGCTTTGTCTGAAAACTTGGCTTGGAATGTTTTAACTTAAGGTAAGGATGTCTGTTAATCAGAGACAAGCCAGTGTGTTTTTTTTCTTTTTACATAAGGATCAAGATTAATTTATTTTAAAGACAATCTAAATGGTCTCAAAACTGTTTCCAACTTGAGTTTAAATTTTCATACATGTAAAACTTTCAAAGAGTAAGACTGTTTTGAGATTCCCTTTGGATCCTAATAACCACTTTGTTTATCTTAAGATAAATTACTATACAAAAAGTAACAGTTTAGTGATTTTTTTCCCTAGGCAAAAATTTTGCTGTGGCAACATAATCCATACATAGGTTTTAAAGAGTAGGACAAATCAAGAGTGAGCAAGACCAAAGGGAAAACTAAAATTTCCAATTTATGCCCTTGTGACTATAACTCCAAGATAACTATAAATGTCTAATAGTATTACTAATATCACATGATAGAAAGAGTGAGTTTGAAACAGATTTTATATGTCCCTTTTCACAGACAATGAAGTCAGTAGAAAAGCTGCATCACATCTAAAACTAGGATTAAGAGACCAAAAGCAAAATATCTTCACAAACCTTTGACAATAAATTTCTGTTTTTGTACTCCTGTTTACTTGATATTTTATTTATTTTAATTTACTGACATTTATTTTTGTTTAGGCATGTCTACCTTTTTACTTAAGTAAGAATCTTTAAAGTGTTTGAGTATTTTGTTGGTAACTTAAGAAATTTAGCCATTATCACTAGACCAACAATATTAAATTAGTCTTACTTATCAAAAATCATACAAACACAAATCATTTTGTTTTGGGCTGGATTTATAGTTTTATAACTTTTTTGTCAAACCTTGACACCTTAAGAACATAAACTGTCCAGTAAATCCAGGCAAAAATGTATGCTGTTAGGGTGGGAACTCATAGCACAGGTTGAAAAAGAATTCTCAGAATTCTTGATTAAAAGATCAGGATAGATTTTTAAGAAAAAGTTATTTTACTTTCCAAGTGAGGAAAGGGCATGGCAAGAAAGGAAAGAAAAAAAGAGGAAAGAAAGACAGAGAGAAGGAAGGAAGGAAGGAAGGAAGGAAGGAAGGAAGGAAGGAAGGAAGGAAGGAAGGAAGGAAGGAATGAAGGAAGGAAGGAAGAGGGAGGCAGGGAAGGAGGGAGGGGAAAAGAAAAGAAGGGAAGAAAGGAAAAGAAAGAAAAGAAGAGAAGAGAAGAAAAGAAAAGAAAAGAAAAGAAAAGAAAAGAAAAGAAAAAAGAAAACAAAAGAAAAGAAAGAAAAAAGTGCCAGCCACAAGGGTGAAGGATTTGGGCCTTTTATTGGGGTTATAAAGGGTAAAAAATAAAAAAAGTAGTTTTGCTGCAAATGATAACAGGAGGCAGCTGTGTTTGTTTCTTTTTTCTGCTAGGCTGGCTTTATCAGTCTTCTTGGAATGTGTTCTGGCAGATGTGGAGGTCACTCCCCTGCTATCTGTTTAGTACTCTTCAAGCCTGTTAAACTCTTAATGACAACAAATTAAGCCACAGGTGGTTAAGCAAACAAAAGGGCAGTTCTGTGCTGTGATTTTTTTTCTCTCTTTTTCTCTAGATAATCAACAATGCCGTCCTTTCACTGATAATTTGAAAACATCTTTATTTTTACTTTACCAATAATACTTTTTAAAATAACCCAACTTATACCAAACATTACTAAATTCATGTGAACTAGAAAAGCATTTGGATTTGTTTAATTAATTTACGAATGCCCTTTATTTATAAGCCAGTTTGGTACCATGTAGATACAACATATAAAAAATGTACATATACAAAACATATCTAAACATATATACTCACATGCACATGCACACAAAATTCCAATAGCTTTTACCTCAGAACTCCCAGACATGAAATACTAACGCAAACTCACAAGTTTACAAAAGAGGACTGGATCCAAATTACTTCTGACAAAATTGGAACTTGTTTATATGGCTAAACGTTAGTTGCCCTGGATAGGGAATCTAATAACGCCTGTGGACTAAAGTTTTGGGTAAAGCGCTTTCCATGTCAGTTTGATTTTAAAAGCCACTTTAACCCCTTTTTCCCCCTTCAGTATAAAATGAATTTTGAATGTTTACATTTTAGTTAGAACTGGCTGCAAGATCTCCAAGTAGCCTTGAATTAATAACACCATAAACACCGAGTTTATCTCAACATCAGTTGAAAAAGTTAACAGGTTCAGAGTAGGCAGAAAAGAAAATAAAGAGACTGAGAGCTTAAGAGGCTCAACATTTCAGCTTTATAGTGGTAGGTGTACCATTTGAGTTCTGGATTTTCCTTGATGTAATTTGCCCTTCAGTTAAAACATATGCGTAAGAATTGGCCATAACTAGCTGGAGTCCTAGAAAATCTAGCATGACTTCAAATCTTTCCATTTGCACAAATACTTGCAAGCAGAGGAGCCATAATCCAACTGGGTGCCCAAAAGGGGTCATTCTCCTTGTCTTTCCACACATTTAGAGGATTTGTTTCTCAGTTTTCTTTAAAAGAAGAAACCAAACTATAGTCTAGGGTTTAGTGTATTGAATCAGAGTGTGCTAATTGAGGGCAGGACTCCACAGTGTTTCACCACTGAGTTGCTCCCACTCTCTTACACGTCTCAGTTTCTCTCTTTGGGGGCCCACGATCTCTGAAAGAGCTCAAAATGCTGAGTGATCAGCATATATGCATTTCATGGATGATTCTTCTTTTAA